>VDFB02093738.1:0-33596 GCA_007258455.2 Sequoia sempervirens | reverse complement strand
CACAAATCTTGTTTTGTACTTCTCAATGCTCCCATCAACTGCATGCTTGATCTTGAAAGGCCATTTAGAAGATACAACTGATTTCCCTTCAGGTCTCAATACAATATCCCAAACATCATTCTTAATAATAGATTGATATTCTTCAGCCATAGCATCTCTCCATACTTGTTGACTTGATGCTTCCTCAACACTGGAAGATTCAGACTCAATGATATGACTCATCAATGCTAAATAGCCTGGAAACTTCTATGGTCTTTTGCTTTCTCTGAATGTGCCTCTAGGAGCTGCATACTTCTCTGTTTCTTCCATAGTCTGTCTAGCTCATAGAGGTCTCTTTCGACCTATAGCAAAATCTCTCAGACCATTAGTAGGTTCTATGGGATCAACTGGATCACTAGCCTCTTCTAGTTCAGTAGACTCCCTCTGAATCTTAGGAGTATGATCAACATCCATATCCTAAGGAGTCTCCCGATCTTCATTATCTATCTCCATGTATGACCCTTTAGATCTTTTGAATGCAACATCTTCTTCAAAAGAGATATCCCTGCTGATCTCAATTTGTTTTTGTCCTGGAATGTAAATCCTGTAGGCTTTTGAAGATTCGCTATAACCCATAAGTATTCCTTTCTTGCCAGATGGTTCTAACTTAGATCTCTTATCTTTAGGCACATGGATATAAACAGGACAACCAAAGATTCTCAAATGACTAACCTTAGGTTTCACACCTATGAATGCTTCTTCAAGAGTCATATTTTCCAATATTCGATGAGAGCTCTGATTCTGAACATACACTACAGTTCTGGATGCTTCTGCCCAAAGGAAGGTTTGTAAGTCTTGATCATGGATCATAGCTTTGGCTGCCTCAACTATGGATCTATTCTTCCTTTCTGCAACTCCGTTTTGCTAAGGATTATATGGAACACAAAACTCCCTCTTAATCTCTGCCTCAATACAAAAATTACAGAAGCCTCCAGAAGTGTATTCTCCTCCGTTATCAAATCTCAGAACCTTGATCCTCTTTCCAAAGAAATTTTCAACTTGAACCCTAAATTTTTTGAATTTCAAAAGCACTTCTTCAGACTCCTTAGACTTCAAAATAAATCCAAGTCTTTCTAGAGTAGTCATCAATGAAAATCACATAATACCAAAAACCACTCAAGGATGCCACAGACATCGGACCACACAAATCAGAATGAACAAGATCTAGAATACTTTTTGATCTAATTTCACTACTATGAAAAGGACTAGTTGTGACCTTTTCACACATCGCCCCATCGCCGATGGGGACCCCCAGTTGTCTGCTTGTTTTTAGGGTTTTGTCTCCTTGCAACGGTCTCGTGAGGTCACCTTATTGGGAGTTTCAGGTCAGTTTGTCGAGAGTTACCCGAGCCAAGTCAGTAATCCATGTTTGAATCAGTGCGTAGATGTCATGGAAGCGCTCAAAAGGCCTAGGTAATGAAGATCGCCTGTGAATTCGGCCAATTCTGACACTTCCTATTTTTTAGGGAAATTTGCTTTTTTCGCTTTTTCATTTTTGGCATTTTTGGACCAAACAAGGTTCCCTATTTTTTTAGGGTTTTGCTTTTTCTATTTTTAGAAAGTTTCTATATTTGGAAAAGTCTCGAATTCCAAAAATGCACTCAGAAGCTCGAAAAACTCGATAGAACTCTCAGAAAATCAAACAGAAAATTCAAAAAATCATTGAAAAATCTGGAAAAACAAGGTAAAAAGCATCAAAAAAACAGACCCTAAAAACATCAAATTCTGGAAAAATCAGTTCAAAATCGATCAGATTTGAAGCAAAATCACAGAAAAATCAACTCAAAAAGGATGAAATTCATGAGAAATCTGGTCAAGTCTGGAGAATTCGCCATTTTCAAAAAGAAAAATGCCAAGAGGAAGATGTCTAAAAGCCAAAAAGGTCCGCCCAACACTAAGGAAGGAATGTCCAAGAGCTAAGGAAGTCCGCCATGTCAAGTGCCAAAAGCTTTGGAAGTCCGCCTTAGCCTCAAGGAGATGATGTCAAGAAGTTGTGAAGTCCACCAACTTGAAGGATGTCAAGTGCCAAGAACTCATGAAGTCCGCCATACATATCCAAAGAGGAAGGAAAGTCCGCCATGCCACAAAGAAGAAGTGCAAAGACTATCCAAAGTCCGCCCTCACATGTCTAAACTTCTTTGAAGTCCGCCCTAGAAAAGAGGGACGTCCAAGATGCATATCCAACGAGGAAGGAAAGTCCGCCATACACTTGAAGAGGTTGGCAAGATGTCAAGGAAGTCCGCCATGCTTGTCCAAGGTGCTAAGGAAGTCCGCCTAGGCATGTGAAAGATTAAAAATTTGAAATTTTCACTAAGTATTGGTGCCTAGCAAGGAAATTTTCAAAAAATTTCCCTAAGTGTAAGAGCCTAAAAAGGTGGAGAATCAAAATTTTGACTAAGTATTGTAGGATTTCCAAGAGACAAAGGGTTAAGCAAAGTGCTAAAAAGTTTGGAAGTCCGCCATGTTCAAGGAGATGATGTCCAAGACCAAAGAAAGTCCGCCTTCACCTTGTCCAAGTGTTTGGAAAGTCCGCCATGGTCTATGAAAGAGAAAATTTACAATTTTTGCTAAGTGTTTGGTGCCTAGTCAAGAGAAATTCGAAAATTTGCCTAAGTATAGAGGCCAAAGGATGAAAAATTAAGATTTTTGGCTGTGTTATGGCATTTTCAAGAGGAAAAGTGTTAGAACTTGAAAGGAGAGTGCTAATGAAAATTCGCAATGGCATGTGGAAAGTGGAAAAGACTTTGGGAAGTCCGCCTAGGCCAAGGCAAAGAAAAAAATGAAGTGTGCCTAGCATGAAAATGGAAGAGAAATTAAATTGCCTATGTATGGGTGTCTGGAGAAAATGTTAAGAAATTGACAACTTTGGCCAGAGAAAAATGCACGAGGCAAAGAGAAAGGGGAGATCGCCCTTGGCCAGAAGAGATGGAAATTTGTCAAGCATCATAGAATTGCGCCTAACAAAGACATCCAGATAAGGATTTTGCCTAGAAAAATTCGTTTGAGCGAGAAAAAAATTGACTTTGGCAGAAGAAAATAAGCTCAGTGCAATTAAAATTTCGCCTCGGCAAAGAAAAATAAGGATCTAGCATAACATTTGACGACGGAATGACTTAAATTTTGACTTGGCTAGACGAAATTGGGAATAAAATCGGAAAATAAATTTTTGGCCAAAGAAAACGAAGGGAAAATCAAAATAGCCATGGGTCCAAAATGAACGGGTTGGAATAAATTAAAATATTTTAATATTTTAATAATTTATTTCCACTACACATAAATTTAAATGAACTTCGACAAAATAAAATTTGCCAGAGATGTTTCAGAAGAAAATAAATTACGCCAGGAAGATATAAAATCCGATGGGAAAAATTAAATTCGCCATGAATTTTAAAACTTGGAAGGGTCAAATTTAATTAAATATTTAATGTTTTCCTTCAAAATTCGAAAAAATCAAAGATAAACATTTAAGCCAAAATCGAATTTTTGAAGATCAATGAGATTTGCCTGGATAAGCTCAAGACGGATTCTTTTCGCAAAATAAAGGAAACCTGCATGTTTGAACAAAAGAACAAATCGAGATCGAGAGAGAAGATGGCAGTTGCTAAAACAAATCAAGCTCTTCAGCATTATAATGAGTTTCAGCAACTCATTTTTTCACACACAGCTGAAGAGAAATTTAATCTCTCTCAGAATTCTCAGGCAATTAATTGTCCAGTAGGCAAGATCGAATTTTTTTCCAGAGGGTGAAGTAATGTTATGCTGAGGAAGAATTTTCGCGGGAAAGGAAAAGATTTATTTTGAATTCTTCTGTGCAAGAGGGGCGCACTTCATCATTTGCTTTTTGAGTAAATTATCAGAATTTAAATCTGATTTGCAACCGGCAGTTCTTCATTGAGGTTTGATGTTCAGTCAAATAAATTCGCCATTCTTCTTCTGTCTTTTCATCTTGGCAAAAGTTCTGGCCAAAATTTTAACTTCGTCCATTTACTTTCAGCTTGCTTTTTCGCAGCAATTTAATTATTTAACTAAGCTGAAAGTAAATTTCTGAGCCCAAGGCATGAGAATAAATTATTTAAAAAAGTATTTCTATTAATGTTAATCTTTTTGACTGTAGGTTAATGACCACGGTGGGCGAATCATCAAAGAAACCAAAAATGAAGTTCGCCAACAAAGGTGCCCAGCGGGAGACTAAAATCAATTCAAAATGGAAGAATGTCGTAGACACCGATCTCGTACATGTCGACTTTGATGAGTTTAAGAAAAGAATGTATGGACAGAATGGACTTCCCACACCGATAGCCGGACGGATAGTAAGAAATGGAATATTTTAGGCAGCTGGATTCCCACCGGCAATGGATTGTGCAGAATTGATGGTGGAGTGTGCTATCCACTATGATGCTCAGAAGAGGCAGATCATCGCACCTGATGGAAGAATCTTGGCACACTTAGGCGAGGTGGCAATCCAAGAAACCTTCAGCATTCCAGAACATTCACGGATGGTCTATAAAACCAAGGAAGAAGCAAAGAGGTTATATGACAGCAAACCAGATTTGTGCGCCACAACAGTCAACAAGGTGTGGATGGACAAGCCTAAGCCATCAATAGAGAAGATGCCCAAGAAGCCCCGCTGGACAGATTTCAAGGAAGATTTTGGGGACATCATCTTGATGCTGAACAGAGTAGCCGGCAACCCGCAAGGAACCTTTTTTGAGAGTTGGATGTACTACTTCATAGACGAGATCACTTCTGGCGTGAAAATGTTCAACTGGTCACGGATGATAAGTGACAATCTCCACGAGCAATTGACCAATCTGGAAGAGACTAAGTCTTTTCACATGAACTCGTATATTGTCTACTTGTTGGCCAGATCATATAAGTATCCAGGACTAATTTGCAAGGGCAAAGTTGGCAGCGGAGAAAACGAGCTCAGACCTCACGACTGCTACCCACAACTCCAGTTGAAGGAGAAATCTCATTTCAGAAGGGTGCATGATGCCTTCCTAATGCACATTGCCAGAAAACTTCAAGGAGGAGTGCATCAGAGGTTGACTCATGAGGCGAAAAGTCTAATCTGTAAATACGGATCTTGGTTCATTCAGTTTCCTAAATTTACATATGTCAGGATCCAGGGATTTACTGGATATCCCTATAAATTGCCCATTTATCCAACAAATCGGATGATTTTGCTCGAGGTCCTGAGACAGTTAGAGGAATATCAGAACATCCAGAGGCCGACCAAGAAGGCATTTGTCACATTCCCTTTTTTCATTGGGAACATGTTAGAGTCTTGTCCATCAGTGCAGGCAGCTGAGAGTGCAAGGTTGGAGATCCAGTGGTATCCATTTACAGCCTACAAGTCTAGGGTAAACTTTGACACACATCATAATATTCTGACAGTAGAGGGGAGAAGGTACAAGCACAGAGTGGAGTTGGAAGACTTCTGGGCAAATGCTGCCGATGGATATGAAGTCAGAAGAAGATTATGGTCCAGAATGCCAGTTGACTTCATGAGAGAAATTGAGTTCTGTCGGGTGCCTGACCAGTTACAAGATGATGGAACTACATCCAGCCGCGCTTCGAGGAGAGTCGAACTCTTCCTCCCGTGAAATGGTCAGAACCTGAGCATGCAGACTTAGCAACGTTAATGAGGCCAGTAGTCAAGTACTCTCAGTGGTGGGTTGACCATCATGCCCAAGAAATGAGACAGAGAAGAATAACGCTCACGTATGATCTACTGAGCGAGTCAGAATCGTATTCTTTTAATGCCGGTGCATCCCATCAGGATTTGGCTGAGATTGGAGAGAAAAGAAAGGAAATAGTCCCAAGTATAGAGCCTGCTTCCAAAAGACATAAGAGAGAACCGTCTCGTTCAGTAGCATCTCGAAACATTGACGAGCCGGTGGCTACAATAGATGAGTCCTTGGTGGAAATACTCGTACCTCCTATAGTTCAGGAAGAGAACGATGAACCTATTCAGCTGGATGATGAGGAGCCTTCGTCACCTACAAGCACGGAGATAATTGGTTCAGACAATGAGATAGAAGTCCGAAATAATGACTTCGAGGAGGGAATGATTTCCGCTCTCAGAGAGGTTGTGGATGCTCCAAATGAAGAAGAGGTTCAGGTAGAAGATGGAATTGAGCAGCCAACCATTCCAGATTGGCTGATAGAGAGGATGAAGATTCAGGTACCTGCAGAAGCTCAAGAGGAGGATGATACTGCCGATTTCTTGGCAAGGTTGGAGCAAGTTGCAATCAAGAAGCCTGCCAAGAAATTCTCTACCATTCAAATGGACGAGATAGGCAACCGTTCCGTACACATTGCAGTACCCATAGTGGACAAGCCACAAGACGAGATTACTCAAGAGTATGCCATAACCACTGTTGATCTTGGCCCAACCTCAAAAGGTCAAGAAGTGGAGGAATTCGATAATTCCGTTTCGACCATCAAAGCGAGATTGGAAAAAGAAGTGGCTAAGAAGAAAGAGTATAAAAGGGAGGTTGAACGCCTTAAGGAGTACATATAGCATTTGACCCAGCCACTTGATCAGGGTAATGTAGTAGCTCCTCCTCTCCTCAATTCATCACGGGGGGTGACCAAGGATGTCGAGCACAGAATGGTAACCTCCAAGGAGGCTCAGGACTGGATGGCGAGTTAAGGCACAGAAGCGGCCTTGTTCATGGAGAAACTGGCACTTGCTTATGGGCAAACCTCATATTTTCATTCCAGACTTATTGATATAGCGGAAACATGGGAATGTATTCCAGATATGCAGGAGAGGCTTATTCCATGCCTCGGGCTGTTGAAGGGCACTCCAAGAGAGGAGTTGGTCGACAGAAAGGTGATTGCTGCAGGAGCAGCATATGATTTCCATCACTGGTTTTGGGCAGTAACTATACGTAGAGAAGTTTTGGAAAAGGCGAAAGTGGATCGACTTAGAATTAAGGAGCAGGTAAAGGAAATTCGGGAGAAAATTCATATGACAGCTGCAGAAGTGTTTGATCAAGAGATTGTCTGAGAAAAGGACATGCAGCTGGAGGAGCTAAAACGAAAGGTTCAGGAGGTTTTCTTCTCGACTACTGGACCACTTCTAAGACAGGATTTTGCGAGAGTAGCAAGTCTTTCAGCCATCCGGAATGATTTTGGGAAGCAGGAAGTGGATTGGGCAAATACCTTTGCCAAATGTGCAAAGAACTTGGATGAACTTGAATTCTGAATCAGCATGCTGCCACCCGTCACGATGGAGGAGGTCATTGCAGTAGTGTCCAGGTTCGTCGAACACAATGCTGCTCAGAAGGATAAGGATGCCTCTCCTTGATAATAGCTTCAACTGCCTCTTTACTGATAGTTTACTGATTGATGACTCATGTTATTTTGGGCAACCCTAATTAGGGTTGGGTTGTAATAATCTTGGCCGTTGATATTGTTTTAATCTCGGCCCTTCATTTCAGTTTTGAAACTCTATATAAACTTATAATCTCTCACTTTCATTTGTGTGGAGACAGTATATGAGATTGTTGCATTGAGACTATTTCGAATAATAAAAGCTCTTATGCATGATTTGCTTTGAATAACTTTTATTGTCAAATAGTAAGCGAGGTTGCATATCTTCTTCCGCCATAGATTAAAGTTAGCACTAAGTTAAATAGAATTTGCTTTGAAAGTTGGTTAAGTGAATGAGAGATTGATAGTACTAATTCAATGGTGAAGTCATGCTGATACTTTCTTCGAATGGATGATTTGCATTTGATGCGTAAAGTTAGCCTGAGCTTATAATTGTGGAAGCTTAACTTCAGCCTCATTCGAGGTTTGAAAATTATTATCACACCCCTAGAAGATTGCACCCACTTTGCGTATGTTGTCCTGGAGGAGGCGAAACAAAGTGCGGTTATTTCCTTTCTCCTAAATCTTTACTGTCTCCCAAATTCCTAGGCATAGAATAGATTCTCTGAACCCTTATCCTTTTGCCATTTTTTTTGAGATCCAACTTGAAGTCCTAATTGAGAAGCCCTTAATGATAAACTCGCCTAAGTCCCAAACTTGTGAAAATTTCTTTAACGTAAGTCCCCTTGTTTATTACCAGCAAATCACAACAGCCATTGAGCTTATCCACACGTCAAGACCTGACTAAAGAAACCTTGGAATCGCCAATATGATCTTCTTGCAATCTTAGCATATGCGGTGGTTTTTCAAGAGAGGATAGAGTGTCTCTGGACATTTTATTCTGAAGTGTTCGGTGGATGATAAAACGTACACCAACAGGACTCTTAGTATTCTTACCCATTGCACATCCTCTGCAAGTACCATCATGCTCCTAACTGAGTTTTAGAAGGCCAAAAACCATTTTCTCCATGGATGGAAGAGCTCTGAAATGAAGGTGAGCAAGCCTCGTATGCCATAGCTCACTTGAACTGGTGGAATCATGCAACAATGCTTGAATTGGACGAATGGAAAGTCTATATAGACTCTCATGACGGACACCAATCACTCGGGTTGTCTTGATGCTAGAGTTCTTTGGCCAAGCAAGAACTTTTCCCTCAGAAAATGCAACTTGATATCCTTTGTCCTCCAAAGCTGAAATTGATACAAGGTTCCTCTTGATACCTGGTATGAACAAGACATCACTCAAATGAAGAGGGATGCCGAAATCTAGGTGAAGAGAGGTGGCTCCAGCACCTTTCACTGAATAGCAAGCATCATCTCCGATTATTACTTGAATGTTGGTTTCTCTTTTTACCAAATCTGAAAGATGCTCTCTATATCCTGTAATGTGTCGAGAAGCACCACTATCAATCAACCATGTGCTACTATCGGTCAGAACATTGCTTGATAGGGAAGAGATGAATAGAAAACCTCCTAAGTTGTCTCTTGATTCCTTATGAGGAGAGACATCATCAACATCCGCAGTAGAATCATGTTGCTTTGGTCTTGTTGCACAATCTCTAGCATAGTGACCATACTTGTCACATCTAAAGCATTGAAGATGGGAGAGATCCTTCTTCTTCTTTGATTCAGGAGCAGAATCTGATTTCCTATCTCTATTCCTCTTTAAATTTCCTTTTCTTCCTTCTCTTCCCTTCCTTCTTGAAGTTTGAGCAGCTAGCAGCAAGAACATGATTGTCTTCATTGTGAGAGCTTCGACCATTACCTCTTGCTGCCAACCTGGATTCCTCTTGAATGCAATCTACTCTAAGACGATCAAACTTTGGTAACTTAGATCTTCCACTGATACCTTGGATAAAAGGCTCCCAGGATTGAGGAAGACTGTTCAGTGCCAACATGGGTAAGTTTCTCTTCAACTATATCTCCCATGGCATATAGTTGATCCTTCAATTCAGTAATCTTCATAAAGAAGGAGATGATTGAATCTCCTTTAGCCATCTTGATGTGATGAAGTTGTTGCCTTAAAGCAAGAGCTCTGCTGGTGTTATTGATCTCATACAATCCCTCTAAAGTCTTGAACATCTCTCTAGCTGTCTTCAACTTGAAGATAATAGGCACAAGGTGATCCTTCACGGAATCAATCAATATCTTCTTGGCCTTTGTGCCATTCTTCCTCCATTGTGTTTTCTCAGTATCATCAGAAGGCTCGAGCACCTCACTCTCCACGAACTCGAGAATATCATTTTCTTCCAATGCAATAAGAACTCTAAACTTCCAAGAGGTCAAGTTAGAGGCACCATCAAGTCTATCTTCAACCTTGAGTCCGTTCACCATTTTCGAAACTAAGATAGACGCTCTTAGATGAGAAGAAGAGAAGAAGATTTTGCTGCTTATACAAATCTGATCACGATCTTGCTTAAACCCGCTCTGATACCATGTTAGTTTTATGACCAGATTTAAATTAAGCAGAAAATAAAAGCAATTCAAACAATAGAACACAGCATATACCCTGGGAAAACCCTCCTTCTTGAGGGAGAAAAACCCAACAACAATATATCACCTATATATTGAATGAAATAGCAACAAAATGCTTTACAATGAGGCCAATCACAAGGCCGATCTGATGTAGAGATAATAGCACCACACTTGATGCAAATCAAATGAAGACAAAATCGAACTCCTTGAAAAACAAGATATCGATCTGCTGTGATATCGAACTCCTTCCAGAAGTCGGCCTCTCAAAAAGTGGCAATCATTTAATTAAAGTCGGCTATCATTAATAAAATATAAATTACAAATTTAATGTGGGCGCCTCTTCACTTGGGATGCATTCAAATAAATAAGAAGCCTACGGCTTTATTTATTTGATCACCAATAAAGCGGGTGAAGGATGAGACACATAGCTATAACATCAACAGGTATGACAAGTAGTCATTGGACAGCGCCAATGATCGATGTCTCACCTACTACAAGGGATTATCTAGCATTCACCTTGTTCACAAAGGTGAAGGATTGCCAAGGGCTACCCTAGTTATGATATAGGAACAATTGAGTTGGTAGTTGCCCTACCATGCGAATAACAGTAACTAGAGCTAATTGTTATATCAAGAAGGTTAGAAAGCAATCATCTATAGAACAAGGGTGATCAATGCCAAATGTTGTCCATATTGTGAAGAAGATAGTTGACAATATCACTAAGGTCACAAGGTGGTATATGTAGGAAGCTACTTCTTCCTGAGTGGACAAACGTGTCACCAATGGCCTAAGGGCAATTGAAGTTGGAATCCATTGGGTTGGATTGGTTCACTACTTGTGGAAATCTCACTTGTGCCTATATGACCCTTGGGATGGAGGGTGGACCCCCGATGTAGTATGGGATACAGTAAATCCTCTTCCCAATCGTTTGATGGTGTCAAAAGTAGTATACGATGCTTGCCACCATCACAACTGGTGCAAAATACCAAGGAAAATGATGGACCCACAATGTAGTCGAAAATGCACAGACATTCCTTTTCTATCTGGGATGCGCTAAAAGGATAGGTTTTAGTCCCTCATTGTGGATGTGCCAATCACTCGCTATGTATATGTTAGCCTCCCATTGTGTATCTATATAAATGGCCTCGGATTTTGTGCATATTGTTATTGATGCCCTTGCTAGTGAAAAGTAGTATGGGATGCTTGATTGTCATCATAGATGGCAATGGATTGGGAAAAGGATGGGACCCACGATGTAGTATGGGATGCACCAACATTTCTTTTCTGAACGAGATCTATTTACGAGCTTATGTGTTAGTAAATTAGCTAGTGGGACAATGCATGCAATAGGTTGCATCCATTTCCACTTTACCAGTTCTTCTTTATGTAAACATGTGATGTATGTGTGGATTGCTCACGCTTGATACAAATGATTTATGCTTAATCTAGTCATTATAGTACTTGTGATATGCGTATGAGCTAATCACTATTGTACTTGTGATGTGTGTATAAGCTAGTCTCTATTGTACTTGTGATGTGCATATGAACTACTCACTGTTGTACCTGCGATGTGTGTATGAGCTAGTCACTATTGTACTTGTGATGTATGCTTGAGTCACTCACTGTGTGAACTTGGAATTATGGAATGATATGACCCTTATGTGAATTTGTGTGTTTGTCCACTAATGATTGGTATGGAGCCAACACTTAACTGGATGTGTTGTTATCATTTTGGTGTAACTAGACTAATTTAAGGGCATAATCTTAATTAACAACCTTGAGTAAAAATAAGATCAGAGATCTCATATAATAGAAGAGGATGAACTCTCTCGAACGTGTTGGTGTACAAACTACGAAGCCTCTAATTCTCAAAAGGGTATAGTAGCCAACGTCATCATGAATGAACACTTGAGGTTTAGGTCTAGGTCTAGGGATGACACTGATATTGAAATCTTACCACTTTCTAATGTAAGCATTTGAGTGGTGGCATGGGTTTTGTAATGTCCTCATTTTTGGCACTGCACTTCTCAGTGATTGATGGCCTATCCCCGGGGTGCTGTCGGCTAGTCAGAGGCAGAATTAGGGTTTCTGACTGTTTGGTGGGTTCTCTTGAAGATTCAGGGTTTTGCTTGTTGGAGTTTGGGTGTTTGGATTTTGGATTCCTTCTGGGCTTTCAGAGGACTTCACAGAGGTATGACTTGCAACTGTGTCGGACAACCTTTCCGCACTTACTATTTTTAGTAAGTTATGACGGCTACAGCCTGGAGTTTGGAATTTTGGATTGCGGATTCTTTCTGGGTTTTCAGAGAGCTTTGCAATGGTGGCGCATGCATTGCATTCCGAACAACTTCTTGAATTTACTATTTTTAGTAAATTCTATATTTAGCAATGGTCCAGTCAGCACCAGTTCGGTCAACTTTCCTTTTCTGGCAGTTCATTGGGTAATTCTGATTTTTGGCTTAAGGGGTTCATCTTGGAGAGATAAGTCATTTAAAATCAATAATGTTTTATTTTATAAAATAACCCCTTGCCCTAGTAATATGACTTTAAGTTGTTTTAAAGAAGGGGACCTTGAGGGTCATTTTCTCATGAAGGACATATTGCGAATTTTTCTAAAGTCTAAATGCTCAAGTGAAGTTGGACGCCTTTTTTATGAAGAGATTATTTTAAATAAAGTCAAATTTAGCCTTGGAAAAGGGGGTCGCCCAAACTTGGAGGGAAAAGAAGTCAAATTCAAATATGGAATTAGGGCGCATCTTCTAGAAGTTTCTGGAGAGCCTTCTCAAGTCTATATAAGGAGGCACATGCTCTTCATTTCTCATCTTCTGTCTACCATATTGTTATGCTGTTGGATTGCTTTCAGGCAAGGAGCTTCGAGGAATGCATACCTCCTAGCAAGGGTCAGACTTCGTGTTTGAAAGACAACACCTAGCTCATATTGAGATTGCTTCTCACTCAGAGAATGCAAATGGAGCTTACTCAAGAGATTTTCTGATGTTTTTACAGTTTTTGTATTGCTGGTTGTAGTCACTGCTGAAAGTCATTTATGCTCATAAGACATTGCACGATTTTTGTTTGGTTCTGGGTACTTTACATATGTCTTTCTCACCCTAGGGCGCCCCTCTCTAGTGAGTTTCAGATTTTATTTGCAAGTATTGGATTTTATCTTGTCAAATCACCCTTTTTGAGGGTTTCTACATTGCTGAGTTGTATTGGGATTTGTGCAAAAACAAATAACATCCGTTTGCTGAAGTTTTACTGCTCTATCTTGTTCGCCATCATCTTAGGGTCATTATGCACCAAGTTTGAAGTCATTTGGTGAGGTATTGTGAGTTGTGTGAGCAATTTAGTGAGTTAAGGAGTTGCTATTTATGCATTTTCAGTCTATGTTCAGTCATATCAGATTGTTAGAGTTTGCTTTTGGAGTTGGGTTTGAGTCCTGGAGTCATATTGAGCATTGGAGATACATTTAACTTCATCGCAGCATTGATATATCACTAATTCAATGTTCTTGGCAAGCAACTCTTCTTATTGTAAGGCTGTTGCAGTAGTACTGTTCAGCCCTTTCTATTTCTTGCTAAGTTACATTGTATTCCCACGGCTGTGGAAGAGACTGGCCCTTGTTCAGTCTATTTGTATTGCATTTAGTATCTCCGCCATATGATAGCGCCTTGCCCACCTCGGGTTTGGAGTGCACATGCTTGGCGTTGAGTTTATTTTATGTATTGCATCATTTACAATAGAAACTCCGCCATATGGTATTATCCTACCCAACTTGGGTCGGAGAGCACATTCTTGGCGTTGAGATTTCCTTTAAGCATTGTGATACTTCAAGTTGCTACTGACGACCCTCTTGCCATATGACAGCATCATTCTCAGCTCAAGATTGAGTGCGCCTTCTTGGCAAAGAGTTACTTCCCAATTGCTGGTTTTGATTTGAGCTGACCTTTAACGGGTTCTTGTTGTACTGGATTGTTCATTGTAAAATTTGAAAAAATTGGTCCAGTTCATTACAGTGGTATCAGAGCCACGCATCTTGCCATCTTGTGCCCATCAAGGTTTAGTTGACACTTGAATGACAGAGAAATCGGCTTCTACACCAGAGGTCAGAACAAAGTTCAATTCAAGTTCTGAAGATGTTGCGTTTTCTGAGGTCCAGGAATCGGGAGAAGTCAGATTTGACTATGGCGTTTGAAGAAGGAAAGGTTAGTTCGGCCACAAGGGATTTCATTGAGTATGCCGAACAATACAAAAGACAATGTGAACATGAGGCTGCCATACTCCGTGAAGAATATCAGAGCATGCCAGATGAGTATAGGAACAATGTTTCATTTGATTCTCATTTGAATTGTGTGGCAATACTGAGACCTGGAAAGTTGGATATGGTCAACTACATCAAGAAAATGATTAAAAGAGAAGCGGAACAAGCCTTGGCTGAAGGATCAAGGAAGGAAGAAGCAGAAGTGCTTGTTTGTGGTTTGCAGCCCACAAATAAGCAAGTTGGGGAAAAAAATCAGCCTTCTAGTATTGAACATGGTACAAGCAAGGTGCACATGTCACCACAAATTGATCGTGAGCTTGATGAAGAAACTTTGACAAATGAAAAGTGTGTGGAAGAACCGCAAAATACTCCCTTAGACTTGCATGTAATAGGAAGGGATGAAGAGCAGTATGGTGAAAAGAACATAACAACAGCCTTGAGTCCTTATGAAGATACGTTCACTGAAGGTCTTGAGACTATGGGCTTCACAAAAGATGATGGTAATGATTCCAATGTGTTTGTACCTCCTCTTGTTGAAGATTTGGTAATGGATAATTTCCCTCTTGTTGCTGTCCAAACTCCTCAAGAGTTTTCACAAGATGAAATTATGACAAGTGATCAAGAAGACCTTTTTGGCATACATATGACTATTCATGATGAGATCAAAAATATACCTATAGATGATGGGTTCATTGAAGATATAGATGATAAAGTTTTCCAAACAGCTAGCACTAAAGATTCTTTACTTCATTATAGTGACAGTGTCAAGGGTGGTTTTGGGTTTGATCTTCAAACCAAGCCATTAAAGGGAGGTATGTATGAAGATATCAGTTTAAGTGAGTTGGGTGGTGACCTATTCAAAGAGTCAACCCTCCAAGAGAAGCACAAAGAGCACTTTCCTTTTGATCAAAACAATCAATCCTCTAGCACTTGGGATCCAGGAGTGAAGGCATTTAGTGATGACAAAGAAATTGTGTGGGATGAGTTTCCCTTTGATCCTGATGAAGTTCAAAATTCTAATTGCTTTGCAAGTTATGAGGGGGCTGCCATAAACTTTGATCATGAAGACAGTGAAGTGGAAGTGGAGCTTGAAGATCATATGGCTCTTGACGATGGAAAGTTTGATGGAGTTCCTAAACACAAATCCAATTTATCAATGCTTGAAGCTGGTTGTAAGAATTGGATTGAAGAATTTGTGGAGTCTAATTCTCTTTGTCATATTGAGCAATTTCAGCTAGTAGGTGGTGAAGGAAAGGAGTCTTGGAGCAGCTATGAGGGTAGCGAAGATGAAAAACAAAGTTCTGATTTTCAGTTGCAGCTTATCAGCAGTTCACCATCATTGCATGTTCATGAGTGGAAAGATCAATGCAAGGTATCTTTTGAAAAAGAAGTGCAAACGCTATCCCTATTTGATCGCACACACAATTTGGTTGATGATCTCTATTGGAAGGCTCAGTTTGAAGAGAGACAAAGTGGAGTTAAGGATGAAGTTGCTCTTCCTAAATTGCAACTAATCAAAGATTCCTTGGAGACCATGAAGACCGAGTACTTGCACTTGATTGAAGATAGAAATCATGCCTTTGAATTTGCAAAGAAGACTTTCACTGCTTTCCTAGGAAGTAAGAGAGAGATTGGTCACCTTACTTCCGAGCTTGAATCAACCAAGGCTATGTTGGAAGATACCCAAATGGCATTAATGGAGGAGAAGGAACAGCTAGCTGATTTCAAATTTTTTCGAGAGAAAGTGAGTGCACAAAGAGCTGAAGAAATCGAGCAAGTGATTAAAGAGCTCGATAGTCTTGAAGAAGAGTTTGATCTTAAAGGTTTCACAAGAAAATCAGGAATTGCTAGTGCTGATTTGGAGCAGCAAGATGCAAGGGACGACTTCCTAGTGTATGACAATCCTCTTTTTGAACCAGGCGAAGTGGAAGCT
Source organism: Sequoia sempervirens (assembly GCA_007258455.2). Taxonomy (NCBI): domain Eukaryota; kingdom Viridiplantae; phylum Streptophyta; class Pinopsida; order Cupressales; family Cupressaceae; genus Sequoia; species Sequoia sempervirens. The sequence continues at coordinate 17,505 of VDFB02093738.1, read as the reverse complement.
TATGAGAAACCTTCCTTTGTGGTAAATGATGGGGTTTCAAGCCTTGGGGAAATCCCTTTTGACACCATTGTTGAAGAGGGAAGTTCTAGCACTTCTTCTAACAATGGAACGAGGATGCATGAGTTGCATAATGAAGACTTCACTGTTGCTCCTAGCCTTCCCATTCTTCAAGAGATGGAAAATCAAGAACCATGGAGAAATGAGGTCACTAGTCTTGATTGGCAACAAAGAGTTGATTGGCACTCCGATGAAGAGTTTATTCATTATCTGATGCGGATTTTTGTCAGATTCCTTTTGGATTTCTTGCTTGCACCACCTTCTTTAAGAGTAACTGAATTCAGTATGGAGTTTGACGAAGGGTCCCTTGAATCCTTCCAACAATTCTTTTCTCATGATTTTGAATTTGACTTTCTCAACGAATTCAGATTTGTTGAGTACTTCTTGGAGTTTCAGGGTGTGATGATTCAAATAGAATGTATTGCCCAAAGCGTTCTAGTAAAAGTAATTCTCCATTTGCAGAATGGCTCTTCTTTACTTATGATGTGGGGCCCTGGTATCAGCTTGCTTTTGACATGTGTCAAGAAGGTATGTTGGAGTGATGAGCCTCAAATTCACTGTCCTTTGGATGTTGTCACCTTTTTTATCAGTCATTTGAAGTTCACTCCTAATGATCAATGGGAGTTTTGGAAAGAAAAGTTGAGCAAGGATTGGTACTTGGCTGTGATGGGATCTTCAGTGGGTTTATTTTCGGCTGTAGATATGAGCAGACATGATATTTTTGGTGCTGATTTTCAGTTTGGCAACAGCTATCTATCTCCTTGGATGCTGATTTTCATAAAATCAGATTTCAAGTTGATCATTTCAGTCTTGTTGGGTTGCTGGTTCATTCAATTTCAGACCTTCCAATCTCTTTCGAGGGACAATTTATGGCTTCAAATGAGAGAATTGGTGGTGTGGACTGAGCACGATCAGAATTTGGAAAGAAACCATACTCATTCTAATGGTTTTCTTGGTACATATTCTTGTACAAATGATTGGAGCAGCAGACCATCGCTCGACTTGGCTTGGCATCTCGAGACTCCTACTGCTGAGATCCTGTTCAATGTCTTGATTCTACATTCTGAGACTCTTGGGGTTGGAATTGTGAGAAACTTCTTCAGACTTCATGGTTGTGCCATGATAATTCAGCAGAGGCATAGGGAATCCATGTGGAATCATGAGTTTGAGTTTGTTGAGTTCTTGCAAAGGATAGCTTTCCTCTTTGCAAGAAGAGTTGAAGATGTCACATTTGCAGTCATGGTTTCGTTTGTTACCATGTGGAGGTATGCTAAGGAGATTAATTTTGAGTTGAGCAGTCTATCTTTCTTCTTTCCTAGAATTGGGGTTGGCAGTGGTATGGTTGATACTGTTGACTTTGGGCATCTGGGACTTGAGGCGTTGCATGATATTGATCTCAGTCCTTTGAGATCTTTCAGTTTGAGTATCATGGATGGTAACACCTTGGAGTTACAAGGAAGGTTAGTGCAGCATCGGCATGATGTTTTCACTAATGTGATCAGAATAGTGCAGCATCGGCATGGTGGATCCTTCCTAAGACGGATTTGGGAACCTGGGATCATACTTGTTTGGGTATGGATCAGTCTTAATTTTTCTGGAGTTGTGGTGGTATTGTTTGAGGACAAGCAATTTTGGGAAGGGCGGACTATAATGTCCTCATTTTTGGCATTGCACTTCTCAGTGATTGATGGCCTATCCCCGGGGTGCTGTTGGCTAGTCAGAGGCAGAATTAGGGTTTCCGACTGTTTGGTGGGTTCTCTTGAAGATTCAGGGTTTTGCTTGTTAGAGTTTGGGTGTTTGGATTTTGGATTCCTTCTGGGTTTTCAGAGGACTTCGCAGAGGTATGACTTGCAACCGTGTCGGGCAACCTTTCCGAACTTACTATTTTTAGTAAGTTATGACGCCTACAGTCTGGAGTTTGGAATTTTGGATTGCAGATTCTTTCTGGGTTTTCAGAGAGCTTTGCAATGGTGGCACATGCATTGCATTCCGAACAACTTCTTGAATTTACTATTTTTAGTAAATTCTATATTTAGCAATGGTCCAGTCAGCACCAGTTCGGTCAACTTTCCTTTTCTGGCAGTTCATTGGGTAATTCTGATTTTTGGCTTAAGGGGTTCATCTTGGAGAGATAAGTCATTTAAAATCAATAATGTTTTATTTTATAAAATAACCCCTTGCCCTAGTAATACGACTTTAAGTTGTTTTAAAGAAGGGGACCTTGAGGGTTATTTTCTCATGAAGGACATATTGCGAATTTTTCTAAAGTCTAAATGCTCAAGTGAAGTTGGACGCCTTTTTTATGAAGAGTTGATTTTAAATAAAGTCAAATTTAGCCTTGGAAAAGGGGGTCGCCCAAACTTGGAGGGAAAAGAAGTCAAATTCAAATATGGAATTAGGGCGCATCTTCTAGAAGTTTCTGGAGAGCCTTCTCAAGTCTATATAAGGAGGCAGTTGCTCTTCATTTCTCATCTTCTGTCTACCATATTGTTATGCTGCTGGATTGTTTTCAGGCAAGGAGCTTCGAGGAATGCATACCTCCTAGCAAGGGTCAGACTTCGTGTTTGAAAGACAACACCTAGCTGATATTGAGATTGCTTCTCACTCAGAGAATGCAAATGGAGCTTACTCAAGAGATTTTCTGATGTTTTTACAGTTTTTGTATTGCTGGTTGTAGTCACTGCTGAAAGTCATTTATGCTCATAAGTCATTGCACGATTTTTGTTTGGTTCTGGGTACTTTACATATGTCTTTCTCACCCTAGGGCGCCCCTCTCTGGTGAGTTTCAGATTTTATTTGCAAGTATTGGATTTTATCTTGTCAAATCGCCCTTTTTTGAGGGTTTCTACATTGCTGAGTTGTATTGGGATTTGTGAAAAAATAAATAACATTGTTTGCTGAAGTTTCACTGCTCTATCTTGGTCGCCATCATCTTAGGGTCATTATGCATCAAGTTTGAAGTCATTTGGTGAGGTATTGTGAGTTGTGTGAGCAATTTAGTGAGTTAAGGAGTTGCTGTTTATGCATTTTCAGTCTATGTTCAGTCATATCAGATTGTTAGAGTTTGCTTTAGGAGTTGGGTTTGAGTCCTGGAGTCATATTGAGCATTGGAGATACATTTAACTTCATCGCAGCATTGATATATCACTAATTCAGTGTTCTTGGCAGGCAACTCTTCTTATTGTAAGGCTGTTGCAGTAGTACTGTTCAGCCCTTTCTATTTCTTGCTAAGTTACATTGTATTCCCACGGCTGTGGAAGAGACTGGCCCTTGTTCAGTCTATTTGTATTGCATTTAGTATCTCCGCCATATGATAGCGCCTTGCCCACCTCGGGTTTGGAGTGCACATGCTTGGCGTTGAGTTTATTTTATGTATTGCATCATTTACAATAGATACTCCGCCATATGGTAGCATCCTACCCAACTTGGGTCGGAGAGCACATTCTTGGCGTTGAGATTTCCTTTAAGCATTGTGATACTTCAAGTTGCTACTGACGACCCTCTTGCCATATGACAGCATCATTCTCAGCTCGAGATTGAGTGCGCATTCTTGGCAAAGAGTTACTTCCCAATTGCTGGTTTTGATTTGAGCTGACCTTTAACGGGTTCTTGTTGTACTGGATTGTTCATTGTAAAATTTGAAAAAATTGGTTCTTCTTTACGAACTAAATAGAAACCTTGACAATGAAAAAAACCAAAACACTATCAGAACACCGTCTGTAGCAGATAAAGGAAAATTTGAAAATGATGAAAATGAATTAACAAGAGAACTTGAAAACTGCATACATTGCATTTGAGAGTTGTCTGTATTGGATGACGAGGAACCAAGAATTGGAGGATCTGAGCCAAAGACCCTTGGACGGAGGGAGTATTGGAACAAACCCCAAGAGACTTGAAGTGCAGAGGATGCTGAGAGGGGACGTGTCGTAGACCCGTATGTGGCCGAGAGTGCAAGAGAGGCACTAGAGCATCAGGGGAGAAACAGTCCAATCAGGTCCAACGCACAAGGAGGGCATCGGGGAAGAAACATGGTGACTTCGCTAACCAGTCCGAGCATGGAATTGCAGAAGCTGCCAAAGTTCACAGGGAATGGTTCAGAGGATCCAGTATGTCATTGCAAGACATGTTAGATGATATGGATAGCGAATGGGCAGGACGACATGGATTACTGGTTGAGAGCCTTCCTAGCAACGTTGAGAGGCATAGCCATAGATTGGTACACTGAACTTGAAGTAGCACAAAAAGTCTCATGGCAAGCACTGAGGAGAGCATTTGAGGAAGAATTTCAACTTCTAAGGGATGATAATGAAATAGTGGCAGAGATTTACAACACGAAGCAAGGAAAGCATGAAAACGTACAAGCCTATAATTGTAGGCTGAAGGAGTTGTTGGTGAAATTGGAGACTTAGTGGTGCAGGAGCACCTAGGCTAACCTCCATGTTGTTTGTCATCAATTTTGGCTTGTACCTGACCTTAGCCAAGTCAGGATGATAGAGTGTTTAATTTGGACCTTAGAAGGTCTTGTTTGTGTGTGATGAGTTAGTCACTAGGACTAAAGTCATCTTAGTTAGTCATTGATGTTAAATGTTGCTTTAATTAGTCTTAGACAGCTTATGTTAGAATGCAAGCATTAAATGTGTGCTAATCACATCTAAGTTGTTAGAAGATGCCAAGAGGCAGTTGAGGAAGTTGATGGTTCGAAGCAAGGAGATTGAGGTCCTAAGATTTAGGATCATGACACAATGATGGAAGTTGCAAAAGTTGTTGTAAAGTTGCATGGCAACATTTTGTGTGACTGCATGCAACTTAGTATATGGGATTCCCTTGAAATCAGGGATGTGGAGTCGAGCAACTTTCCTTGAAACATGGTAAAGGCTTCAAAATAGGTGTGGTGGCTCGTAGAGAGCAGTTAGAATGCTTTGTAATCAAATTTTGGTTTGGAAGAAATAGAGGATCTCTGCATTTTCTGTGTATCCCGTGTGCTTTGATGTGACAGTGATATCTAATGGTTTATATGCACTGATTTGGCATTGGATCTGAGTTTACACAACATATTTTAGCATTCTTTCTTTTGTAAGTAAGTACATTTGATTTAGCTTAGGGGTCTGGTGTGAATAAATTAGGATTTAGGGTGTTTACTGTCTTTTCCTGAACAGTCAGTCTTTTCCATGGCTCCCCCATGAAGTCTAACCACGGGGTCTTCCTGAGGAGGGATGGATATGTTAGGGGAGCCAGTAGGTTGTATATTTTTAGTAGTAGGAAGTGTAGGGAATGGAGCAATGATTTTTAATCTCAAACCCTAGGCGAGCTAGGACTGCCCGGTTAGGAGTTTGATAGAGAAAAGTTGAGAACTTAGGCAGGGGAAGGAACTACTGTACGGAAACAGTACGGTTTCAGGTAGGTCTTAGTCACATTTTGACATGTTGAAAAGGATTGAGGCTTGAACAATCCACTGGTGTGAGGTATCAGCAAGAACTCCTTGAAACCCTATGAATTAGGTCAATTAGCCCTTTCTACCCTAGATTATAGGAATCCACTGTACGGATGATATAGGGATCTGACACCCTGTGAAACATTTAAAGGACTGAAAAGGGTACCTGGAAGTGAGATTTATTTGCTAGGTTGTTTGACAAGTTTGAGTAAGAATAGCCAAAAAGTGACTGGTAAGGGCTACAAGGAAATAGGCCTCTTCAAGGCAAAATCTTGAGATCGGGTAGTTTGAAGACTAAAGACCCTCCAAGATGCATTCAGTTGAATGTGAAATGCAAGGAGACAGTGACTCTAACACCCCTGCAAGCAGTTCAAGCAAGATGATGAAGTTGGCACTTAGATCCTTCTAGGTGTTGAGAGGAAATTTGCAAATTCACATGGTGTAGGTCTTCCAAAGGTAAAGCACAAGTGGAGAACTCTTTGAGAAGAGTTGAAGCAAGACTTAGTTAATGATCTAAGTCTAAACAGAGCCCTGAAGTTGTCAGGTTCTTGGTGGAAGACAAGAGAAGTCTTCTAGGAGATTGTGCAAGCAACCTTTGGTTACATCATACACCACTTAGTCGATCGATGATTTCAAGAAACGATGGTTCATTGAAGGGTTGCTCCCGTCACTAAGGAAGAAGATGAAAGTCGTACTGCCATCATCATACGCCGAAGTGTACAATCGGGCAATGGATATAGAAAGTGAAAACAAAACATCCTCCTAAGGGAAGAGGAAGACGAATGATGGGGAGAGTACGGATGACAGCAGCGAGGGTGAGTCAAAGACCGTGCAAGCACTAAGGAAAGATATGATAAGAATGATGAAGGAATTGAAGGCCGGGAAGGAGAGTACGAAAGAAACCAGAGAGTTGTGGTGCACCGACTGTAAGGGGGAAGGTCACACAAAGGAAAATTGCCCGAAAAAGCTGTTCTATGATATCTACCAAGTAATGGGACATTCCATCAAGGAATACCCATACAACTTGAAGACAAGAAGCATGCAAGTGCTCTTTACACAAGGAGAATAGACATGCAAGCTTCATAACACACATAAAAGACAATCTTTCCAAACATGGCAACATAATAAACAATCTTTCCAACATAATAACAAAGGAGTAGAATTCAACATGCCTATTTAAAGCTCCAATCGAATAATCTTCCCTCCTAGCTTAATGTCTCAAGCTCACTTGCAACTTCCTCAAGAACAACCCAAATTCCTCTACTAGCTTCTCACTAAATCTCTCAACAAAACCAATGTAAATCAACAAAATCACTCTCTAATTCACAAACTCTCAACTCACTTTGCACTGAAATGGCAGTAGAATAACACAAGGTAATCAGATTGGAAAAGTGTAGAAATTGGTAGAATGAGCACCTCTATTTATACTAAATTGTGAGGAACCAAAGGCTACAAACAAGTTAATATTTCAGCCACCTTTCTATCCTCATGCAACGACTCACCAAGCTAACTTACAGGTTTGCAACACATAACAGTCCTCTCCATTTAAATGGCTGAGTCAACTTGTTATAAGGGACAACAAGACTCTTTTTATTGATTCAAATGAACAACAAACTCAAAAGAAAGTTTCCTAAATCAAATTCCTTCACATATTGCTGCCAAGTTTACTTTTGATTTAGTCTCCAGGCTAAGATATTGCATTATTAGACTTATGCGTAGTTTACAGAACTCTTATGCATTCCATCCACTATATTGGTGCCACATTTCATAAGTTGGTGCCCCATAAGAATAGCATGGGTAGACTGTTTCCTTATTGCTTTAAACTGCATTTACCTCTCATTGCAACATATACATAGCAGCTTATAATCTCATATGTGCCTCTTAAACTCTGTTGACTTGGTCTATTATTGTTTTATGCATTGGCTTACTATGCTTTCTAAGGCTGTGCCATGTATAAACATATGCGCCTATATTCATTTAAGCGCTTCACTATTATTAATAATAATAAAAGTGCTATATATCATGCTTTAAGATTATCTCAAATGACTTTCACTTATACATATATATATATATATGTATATATTAACATCTACTTATTTCACAAGGTTTAACAAATACATTCATTATTGATTATCAAACATATATAAATATATAAAGAATACATTTATTATCTATATATATATATATAATATTATTTTAATATCTTTATAAAAACACTCATACTCAGCCATTGATCGACATATATACATGGAGTGTATATATACATAAATATATGTCACCTTAATCCAATCAGTATTCCCATACATATAGGTAATCTGTCCATGAGCATGCGTAGGTACGTCTACCTACGTATACTCGTGTATGTATTCACTCACATGTATGAGTTTACCGTAGACACGTACATATATATACATTTTATGCATATATCTCATCGATATAACAATAAACACTCAAGGAAGGTCTTCCACTTAACATCACGACTTCATCACATTCCTCATTCCAAACATTCATAAAACAAGATTTTAAACCAATATAAACATTCACAATCAAAACTGAAGATCTCTTACCCTTTACCAGAACTGACTTGACTTAACTAAGACCAACTAGGGCGTGAGTGTGTGAATGCTCAGTAAGGACGAATTAAAGTTTACGAGACCAAATTCTTCTCCTAAGTGATACTTCCCCTCTTTTTCGGAGGTTTGAACTTGCTCCTACATTCAACTTAGTTCATCATAACAGTAGTTAGCCAAATCAATACATTCATATGCATCACATATATTTCATATACAAAAATCATAAAGCATTAAATTGAATCAAACATTCATTCATTATATTTCCATCAGAATTCATATATAAAACACTTTCACATTTATTAAAACAATTTACCAAACAAGGTGATAGTAAATAGGTAATAACACACGGGGTGTAACATATTCCCCCTTGTGAAGCATCGTCCCCAATGATTTTTAAGTATCAAATATGATCATAACATAAAGCACAACATCACAAAACATCATATCACAAAGCATCATTCTTTTCAAGAGTTTTCAAAATCTAGCAAGACTTGTGGAAACTTTTGCTTCATTTCAACATAGTCTTCCCATGTGGCAGAATCTTCTGCATACTGATCCCACTGGACCTTGCATTGCAAAACCTCTTTGTTATGCAAGTGGAGCTTACGTGTTCCGAGCACCTTGAGAGGCTCAATCGTTACCACCCTTGGGTCTAGCACCTGTAAAGCATTCCAATCTTGATATTACATAGCTATCACCTGGTATATACTTCTTAAGATATGAGATGTGAAAGACGTTATGCATCCTGGCAAGAGCTGGTGGCAAGGCAATTCTATATGCGACAGGGTTGATTTCCTCAAGAACCTCAAAAGGACCAACGTAGCGCAGCGCAAGTTTGGATGACTTTCCAAACTTGATAGAACTCTTATGAGGTTTAACTCTCAACAAAACCCTATCCCCTACTACGAAATTCTTGGTACTCGTTTAGAATCAACATAGCTTTTCTGCCTATCGTTAGCTTTTGCTAATCTCTGCTTAATAATTCCAACTTGTTCCTCCATTTCCGATAACATCTCTGGCCCAAGGCTTATCCTGTCTTCCAGCTTATCCTAGCTTAGAGGAGTTCGACACTTCCTGCCATATAATGCTTCAAACGGAGCCATCTTGATTGCAGAATGATAGGAGTTATTATATGCAAACTCTACCAAAGGTAGGTAATCCTCCCACTTGTATTGCTGATCCATACAATACATCCTTAGTAGGTCCTCTATTACTTGATTTACCCTTTTAGTTTTCCCATTCGTTTCCATCTGTTTCCGAATGATAAGCAAAACTTATGTTTAGTTAAGTCGCAAGTGAGGAAAACAAGGTTTGCCAAAGCCTAGACGTTACTCTAGCATCCCTATCAGAATTGATCTTTTCAAGAATTCTGTGCAATCTAAATATCTCTTGAATAAACTTTCGTGCTATTACAGGAGCTCCATCAGTCAGATTCCCTGGTATGAAGTGAGCTACCTTTGTAAGCTTGTCAACCACTACTAGAATGGCATTGTGCTTATTCCTTGACATAGGGAGACCTTGCACAAAATCCATACTAATAACTTGCCACTTGCTTTTTGGAACTTCATGTGGATACAAAAGACCTGTAGGATGATGATGCTCTGCCTTCACTCTTTGGCACTCTAAACAACTTGCTACAAATCTCGCTGCATCCCCTTTCATACCCTTCCTAAAGTATAATGGCTTTACGTCAGCTAACATCTTAGTTACACTAAGATGTCTTGAATATGGTGCATTGTGAACTTCTTTCCATACCATGTCCTTAATTCCCCAATGTTTGGTATATAAATCCTTCCCTTAAATCTCAATAAACCATTAGGTTCAAAGTGATATCCCTCGTACCTTCGATCTTGCGGATTGCCCGCAAGTGCTTGCTTAACTTGCTCATAGAACTCATCACCTTTAGATTCATGCAACACTTGATCCTTGAAGTCAGTTTGGATTGATATCATAGAGGAGATATGCCTCCTACAACTTAAGGCATTGGCAACCCAATTCTCCTTCCCCTTGATATAACTAATGTTAAAATTATAGTTAGATATCAACTCCAACCATCTCCTTTGCCATGCATTCAGATTAGGTTGAGTAAACAAATACTTTAGACCATGATGATTAGTCTTTAGTTCAAATGGTTTTCCCAATAGATAATGTCTCCACATCTATAATGCATGGACAATTGCTGCTAACTCTAAATCATGTGAAGCATAATTTTGTTCATAGGGCTTTAGCTTTCTTGACTCATAAACTATGACTTTCCCTTCTTGCATTAATACTCCACCCAAACCTTCTCTTGATGCATCCGTAATAACTACAAAGTTACCATTTGATTTGGTACCTTTAGTATCGGTGTTGTGGTCAACCTTTCCTTAAGTTGGTCAAATGCTGCTTGACACTTCTCAGACCACTCAAACTTATTCCCCTTCCTTTGCAATGACGTGATGGGAAGAGCTATTCTTGAAAATTTTGCAACAAACTTACGGTAATACCCAGCCAAACCCATAAAACTTCTAACTTCTAGCACATTCTTGGGCACCGTCCACTCTAGCACTGCTTTTATCTTCTCTAGATCAACCACAATACCATTAGCCGAAATTACGTGACCCAAATACTGTACTTCCTTCTCGAAGAAGGTGCACTTCGAGAGTTTTTCTGTATAACTTATCCTCTCTCAATCGTTGGAGAACAATCTCTAGATGCTTGAGATGTTCTTCATTCTTGGAGTAAATTAGATGTCATCCAAGAAGACCAACACAAACCTATCCAAACAGTCCTTTTTTTTTAAATACACTGTTCATTAGGTTCATGAACGTTGCTGATGCATTCGTCAGCCCAAATGGTGGACTGTGAACTTGTAATGTTCGTATCTAGTCCTAAAAGAAATTTTGAAAATATCTTCGTCCTTGATTCTTAGTTGGTGATATCCAAAACGTAGATCAATCTTCGAAAACACTGTTGCTCCTTGCATTTGATCAAAGAGATCATTGATACGTGGCAACAAATACTTATTCTTTATCATTGCTTTGTTAAGCAATCGATAATCAATACGTAAGCGTAGTGTACCATCTTTCTTCTTTACAAAGATCACTGGCGCTCCCTAGAGTGAAACATTGGGTCTTATCAATCCTTTAGACAACAACTCTTCTAGTTGTGCCTTTAACTCCATTAATTTAGTTGTGGTCATCCTATAACGTACTTTCGATATAGGTTCCGACCCTGGTACTATGTCGATGGAGAAATCAAATATCCTCTTAGGTGGTAATCTAGGTAATTCTTCTGGAAATACATCCACAAACTTTTGTAAAATAGGATATTTCTCCATATCCGTTTTTCCAAATTCCAACACTTCACCCTCTTTGACATCTTGGGAGTCTTGAGGTCCATAATATACTATATCATCTAGAGAAATGAATTCCTTACATTCCTCAAGTTTCTCCATTTTTATAGCAAAGAGTTGACAACCTTTCTTCTTTGCCCTATGCATCTGTACAGTGGATATCTGTTGTAACTTAACCTCTCTAGGTGTTCTTGTAATGATACCCAATTACCTAGATTGTCTAAGCATTCAACTGTTTTAGCATGACAATCTGCTTTGGTCCTATGTTTCCATAACCAATTCATCCCTAAGATGACATCATAAGAACCTAAGGGAGCTACGTACAAATTTACTTTTGTTGAGAAACTTGGAAGTTCAATCCTTGCTTCAAATAGACATTGACTCACTTCAACTCTTGTCTGGTTTGCATATTCTACAACCCAAGACTTTTCCATGTAGCCAACTTTTCTAGACATTTGACTTGCTACATTAGGAGAAATGAAATTTTTTGTGGCACCAGTATCTATTAAAATTGACATGGGAATTCCAAACAAAGTACTTGAAACTTCTACAGGAGTAATTTGGTGCTCCGCTTGCCGATTATCCATAGCAGCATGAATCCTTTGTTGGAACACAACTCTTTGAGGTGGAAGAGAGTTACCATGTGGTTGTGTCCTAGAGGGTTTTCTTGGAAAATTGCTCGCATAGTGATCCCCACCACATGTAAAACATCCCTTCGCTGGTCCCCTCCTTTTTGCAGATCTTCCAGAATTACTTTCATTTCCACCAGCATTGCTTTTGAAGTTGTTAAAATTGTTGTTGTTTCCTCTTCGATCTCTCATCGGTTCATGCCAATTATTTTGGGGTACCTTGTCCCCTTGCTTTTGAAAACTTTTCCCTTCACTAGGATTCCTTGGAGCTTGATTGTTCTACGTCCAAACGGGCTTCTTTCTCCTTCTCTCTTGTTAGTTCGAGATAGACTTAAGCCTTTGTTCCTGCTTAATTTCCTTCTCGTACACCAAATCCATGGTAGCTGGACTGTGTATGTCTACCTCACACCTATTTGCACATTAAGACCCATGATAAACTTCCTTATACGAAATCGCTCGTCCTTCTGGTACATAGGTACGTACTTTAGGAGTTGAGTGAACTTCTCCCAATACTTGTTCACTGAGGAGTCACCTTGCCTCAGGTTTGGAAGTCAATGAGCTTTTGGTCATAGAAGAGTTGGGACAACCATCGCCTTCGGAAAATATCTGCAAACTCACTCCATGTGAGACTTACGGAACTAAGCCCAAGCTCCATTTTCTTACTCATCCACTAGTTGGATGCTTCACCAGCCAACTGAAATGCTCCCCAAACGACTTTAGTGACCTCATAAATCTTCTCTTAATTTTCACACATATTCTTCATACATATCTGCATTCATCTACATACATGGGCTGTATATATAGTCTGAAACATTCTTCATACTTCTCTGCCCTTTTAAATCTGCTCTTTATTACACATATATTCTCAAAAGGAATCAGATTTACTCTTCATTTTTCTGCTCTTCCTCTTCTTTATTACTCAGAAATATATCATTGATTTCTTTTTATATCTTTAGACTTCTACATAAAAGGAGATGTCTCTTCAAAAAGAGATAACCTTTTATAAAGTTCTAACCCTTTATTAAAACCAATCGCTGCCTTTTACTAATTGTTACCTTTTGTTTATTAATCTCTGCCCTTCATAAATGCTATCTCCATAACGAACTTTTATTTCTCCTTTCATAGTCGCTGCCAAAGTATGGTTGAATTCATAATTGCTGCTAATGAGTCACTACAAATGTGAATCGCTTGATATACTTTTGTCTTTCAGCAGTAGATAGAGACTTGCATATGATGAAGGCACCCTCTAATTTATTTTAATTCCTACAAAAATAGTCGGCCGCTTCCACTGCACCACCGACCAATAGTCTTCACAAGAACACTTCTCGCTAATTATAAGTTCTTTATATGATCTGTCACCACACTGTGAATCATATCAATTTTATCCACATTATCCGTCTTTTGACATCAATGACAATAACGTGATATTACTTGACATCAATGACAATTAATCTAACAATGTCTATATATTGCACACTTTGCTATCTTTAGAACCTTCTTTAATTTTTCATTCTTTTTTGCCACTTGTTCTATTGGATCATGATGAGAAATAATCCTTTCCCCATGCTTTTTTACATCTTGCTCCTCTTTTTTGTTCTCTAATTCTTCAACGCAATCTTCAATAGCCTCCACAACTTGGTTTACCTTAAATTTCCTTTGGTCTCCATTATGTGTAATAGCTTGCAAGTTAACTATTTTCCGTCTATACCAAAGTTTCATGAACTTCTTTTGCACATTAATCTTTATTGTTCCCAAAGATTCTAACCAAGGGCAAGGATATTTGAGAACAATATCCAACCCATCCAAAGCATAAAAAATTGAATGCAAAACATTTTTTAAAACTTTAGAGAGCTTAAAGTCTTCAAAAATTTGAATTTCCTTATCCTCTATTCGACTATCCTTAACTTGCTTTTCTTGTATTTGTAGCTGGTTGGCTAATTCCATGCCAATGAAGATATACTTGCTGCTAGGGTTTATAGAAACAATACCATTTTCCTTTTGAATATATCTATGAAATTGAAGATTGAATCTTCCTTCCTTGGGGCTAAAGTTCATGTACTTGTATTTTTCATCTTCTCTTCATCATTCTCTTCTCCTTTTTCTTCCTCCCCTATTATTTCTTTTGATTCCCATGCATACCAATGTTTTGATTCTCCTCTTAAGCATACAAAAATCATACTTTCCATAATATATTTTGGACACAAGATCTTTTAAATTGATGCCACCAGTCTAATGCATCTCCACTTCCATCAATTATTTTGATACATTGCCTTTCTATCCATATCATAGACCCAATTGATTGGATCGTTTCATAACGTTTTAGGCCTCAAAAACAAAAATACAAATAATAGACACCTACTAAATTTTGATGAGCTTTCCAAAATTGTAAACAACTCAAAAAAAATCCTTGATTTGTAGACTGCAAAGAGAAAATGAGAAAAACTAAAATTGTAATAAATCACTCAATTTTTATGATCAAAAGCTAAATTTTGGATTGTAGCTTTCGTATCTCATCCTCAAACTTCAGTAAAAATCAGTGTTACCCGAGAATGTGTCCTCGGCCCTAAAACCCCCCGTCCTCGTCTTGGGGACGTTCGGGGATGGCCAGGGGATATTTTGCCATCATTTTCTTACTGAAGGTAAACTGATCCACATGGATCATGAAAAATTAAGAATTCAAATAGATATATGAACTGTAATATGAATTTGTGAAAAGATCAATAAACGGTCTTGAGTTTGTAGGGTCTCATTTGACTGTGCAGGATGAATTTGTACATTCTGAATTCTGAATTCTAAATGCATATTGAGTATTGACAATGAATTTTGAACACAAATGTTATATGTTAAGGTTCTATAATGTATATATGCATGCTTTATCCATGTTTTCATATGAATATTTAAAATTTTCCTATATATTTAAAATTTTCCCTATATTTTATATAGCCATCCCCTAGCCATCCCCAAAAATTAGTTGAAATTATGCATTCTTTGGGATGTGTCCTCCATTGCCCCTCATTCAATCTGTCCCTACAGCAATCGAAGTTCCTATGATTAGCCTATCATCTGACCTCTCACAGCCCACAAACGTGATGAGAGGGTCTCTCCTAGCTTATCCGTAGTTTCCTCAGACTCCTTTACTCCTCCGCTTGTTTCAGTTTACCTTCATGGCCTCACAGAGTGCATATTCGCACTCCTTACCATTTAAGTTAGGCCAACAGTAGCCACATTTGGCAGGCACTGCCTGGCCATAACTTCACACCAAATTTCTTGACGTACTTTGATGAGCAAACGGTGAATAAGGGAGCATTTAATAATAATTAAATAATTATTATTATGACTTTATATTATAAAGTCACTTTAAGTGAAATATTAAAATATTAATTATGGCGAATTATAAAGTATTTAATACTTTATAATAGTGGAGTAAAATTAATATTAAATGAGTATTTATTACTCATTTAAAAAGACGCCATTTATTAATAAAATTGCCTAAGTTCAAAAGAGGCGAATTTTATATTATTAAATGCATTTAAACTGCTTTTTTGAAGGGGGTTGAATTTTTGAGAGAGGTATTTATTTCTCAAAGACAGAATAGAACTCATTATTGATTGATTATTCAAATTTTGTCTTTTCTCTCTGAGAACTTCTGGAGTTGGAGAAACAAGGGTTTCGCACTAGGGGTGGGAGAACGCCAACTCTTCTAACTCCACATACCAGGCCGGAATACCTTCCGCTTGAATGAATGAATGAAAGATTTTACCGACGCCCAAAATGTAGTCTATGGGACCGAGACAAAATAGGCCTAATTTGTCTTCATACTCTTTTCCAAGTCAGATCTCCTGCTATTAAGTTTGACTAGAAGGCTAGCTGTCTGATTAATCTTATCTTCCTCAAATAGTTGGTGCATATTGTCCACTTTCAAACTATTTTCATGCTAAGTGCGGATATCCTCGTAAGCAATGCATTCCATGATGAAGTGCCATTCTGTTTCCACAACCCCCTTATTGCAGAAAATACAAGTTCTTTCTTCCCAAGTTTCCTTGGGTATCTTCCACCTACCGGTCTCACACCTAAGGTGATGTGATCCCGTCCTCAATTGTGCCACTAACAACCTCGCTTTCCCTTTAATAGCTGCACCTAAATAAGTTTTTCACCATGATCCTTTGTCGGGTTAAACTCTTTGATGTAGTATGCTTTTTTTCGCCCAATCTGGTTTGTCCACATGGTAGTTCTGAATTTTTCAGTCACATAGCTTTTTATTTCACTATTGGTGCTAGGACACTCATGCAAATTGATGTCCCACTTGTTCATCCACTTGTGGTTTTGTTTCATCCAAGTTTTCTTCCTACGATCTAGCGTCTCCTTCATAGCTATTTTAGGCCAACGGTGGTTATCCATGTTTTCAACCTTCTTTAAATAGCTTATCAACCGGATTAAAGCCGATGCTTCCAATGGAAAAGACCTCGTTTCAGCTAAAAGAATTTCATAGGGGACAGTGGTTTTAACTTTGAGACTGCTTGTTATTAGATGTTTTTGAATTCTTTCTAGTTGTCTCCAACTGCACTTTGACATACTACTTCCCCATACCTCACACCCATAAAGTACCACCAGAGTAACAAGCAAACCAAAAAGGGTTTTCTTGGTTTTCCAATCCCAAAGCTCAGCTTTTCTACACCTATTTTGTAGAAGGTAAGAAGCTTTCCAACCTCCCTGTATCCTTTTCGTCCGACAAGTCTCCCAACTGAGCTTATAATGAAAGTCAATCCCAAGATACTTGTATTCTTTGACTATTTCAAGCAGGCTGCCTTCAAAAAGAAAGGTATTCTGGTTATCTTTTCTATTCAATGAGAAAATCATGATTTTGGTCTTGGTGATATTCACTTGCATCCCAACCTCATGACAAAAGAGTTCTAGACCTTTCAGATGTTCTCTTAACCCATGTGCTGTTTTGAAATTAGGATAAGATCATCAGCATATAAGAGTAGCTTCACCACATAACCTGCCAATTGAATACCATCCCCATCCGTCTTGCTTAACCAAGCTTCCAACTTATCAATGTATAACCCAAAAAGCGTGGGAGATAGAGGACAGCCCTGTTTAACTCCAATGTCGCTACCAAAACATTCTGACATACCATCCCTTGTTCTGATTTTAGCTCTAACATTCTCATACAATCTGTGAACAGCTGCTCTATATACATTTGGGATGCCTAATTCCTCCATTCTATTCCATAGTTTGTCTCTAGGTACCGTGTCAAAAGCTTTCTTGAAATCAACAAAACAGCAATAAGCTTCCTCGCCCTGAGTGTTCCAAACTTTCTCAACCAAATGCCTAAGGGTGATGCAGTGATCAATGGTAGAGTGTCTTGACCTAAAGCCTGCCTGTCCCTTTGCTCTTTTGCCCTCATTTTCTGCCCAACTGCTGATCCTACGTTCAATCATGCTCCCAAAGAGCTTGCCAAAGATAGGATTGACCATAATC
>VDFB02093737.1:0-27680 GCA_007258455.2 Sequoia sempervirens | reverse complement strand
AAACTTGTTTTGATAATGATTCAAGTTGAATTTCTTAACTTTGTGGAGTAGGATTTGATGTACTTTCTTTATTTGATGGATTGACATCGCCGATATCCTTATCCTTTGATTGGTCCTTTTACTCAATCCAATTTGACAAGGCATTTAGTTGTTTCCCATCATTTGATAAACCTTGAGTTGGAGCTTCCCTGTTGTGTGGTACAAAAGCATCTTAGGTTGTCTTGAGGGTGTTACAATATTGGGGGTTGTTTGAATCAGCTATAATAGTGATTTCCTACCCATTGAATGGGAAATTCAAACACTGTGATATGTGGATGGCATTGATTGCATGTCATGAATCCAAGGTCTTCCAAAAATTATGTTGTAGGTTAACTCTTTGTCTAACACCTAGCATACTATATCTTTGAAAACTGGTCTCACTTGAATAGGTAGAACTATCAATCCTTGTGAAGATCTTTCTTCATCATCATATGCTATTATTGTGATTTTCCTCTTAGGATCAATAGCATTTTCTAAATAGCCCAGTGCACAGACAAGTTTTAAAGTACAGATATTCAGGATAGCTCCTCCATCTATTAGGACATGTTTAACATGGTGCTTGTGGATTAGGACCTTAATGCATAGGGAAGCATTGTGAGGATGATTGATAGATACATCATCATGTTCAGAAAAGGATAAGCAGTGCGGTGCAGTCAAATGTACCACCATAGTTTGGGATTGGAAAACCTCTAAATTTTTTGGTACCGTGGTGGCAACTAGAGCTTGTTCCAGGATTTCCTTATAAGCAGGTGAAATATTGAGAAGTTTTAATATGGATATTTAGCAGGTATCCTTTGCAACTGATCCACTATGTTATATTGGGTTGTAGGGATAACAATTGATTTATATGTGGAAGGGGTAACTCCTTTCAATGTTACCTTGGCTTTTCCTTGTGTGATTGCATTGACGGGTGTGTTTTGCTGTTCCCCAATTTTGATAACATTGATTTGATGTGAGGTAGTGTCAGCATTATGGCGATGATTTTCAATTGCAATGATGTTTTGTTCATGTCCAATGGTGTCATCGTTTGTTGGGTTATCATTGACAATAGGATTTGATTTGTCATGGGTTGGGTCATCAACCACCTCAATATGAAGAATGGTGGTGTCATAGACATAGTTTATGTTCTTTCCCTTGTTGATTGATGATGAAGACTCTCCTTTCTCATAATTTGGTAGAGGGTTCTTGAATTCCCCATGGTCATTGCTTATCTGGAGTTCTTCTAAAAATATCATATTTTTGTCAATTAGATCTTGTATCAAGTGTTTCAACTACATGCAATCATTGGTTTTATGTCCCTTGTTGTGGTGAAACTCACAGAAATGGGACTCATTCCACCAAGAGGGTTTAACTTGTGGCTTGCAATTTCTTGCTTCTGGTAGAGTTATGACCTTAGCTTCAAGAAGTTCTTTTAATGTTGATTTTGGTGATTTCCCAAAAGGTGTGAACATCCTTCAATTTGAGGATGCTCGATATGATGGTGTCCTAGATCCAACATTACCTTGATTGTTGCTTTGGTTGACATTTTGGTTGTTGCCCTGGTTCTTACCTTGGTTGTTTCTTTGGTTGTTTCTTTGGTTGTTGGCTTGGTTGTTGCCCTGGTTGTTGGGGAGATTGTTATTCTGATTAGTTTTGGTAGCGACTACAGTTAGGTTGAATACATGTTTTACATTTGGGATTTTAGTTGCACCATCGTTATTTCCAACATTCTTGTTTCATTGCCAAAACTTGGGTTTTTTTCCACTATTGTAATTGTTGGAGGAGTTTGATGAGTTTTTTTCATTA
This sequence comes from Sequoia sempervirens, assembly GCA_007258455.2. Taxonomy (NCBI): domain Eukaryota; kingdom Viridiplantae; phylum Streptophyta; class Pinopsida; order Cupressales; family Cupressaceae; genus Sequoia; species Sequoia sempervirens. The sequence continues at coordinate 25,856 of VDFB02093737.1, read as the reverse complement.
TATATCTTGATGACTCCTCTCTTGACTAAGAAATCCTCAATTTTAATCCCATTCTCAATCAATTTTTCAAAGGTTGGGGGACATTCTAATTCCAATCTATAACTCATCTCGTCATTAATGTTGTCAATAAAGATTGGTATCTTTTCCTTTTCTGGTACGAGATGAGAGTATTGTAGACATAAAAAATATATAGATTGATCACACACTCGATCCTAATCCACTAACATTGTTTCATCCTGAATCATCCCTCGGTCTAACCATTTAATCAAATCTCCTTATCTAATTAAATTCATCAATACTCCTCTCTTAATTAAATAAATCACTTTATCTAATTAAGTCACTTTCTCCTGTTAATTAATCAACCCATTTGATCTAATTATCCCTATTTAATTAAATAATCAATTTATTTGATTAAATCTCTAAAGTTCATCCATTAAATTAAATAAATTAAAAAACATTATTTAATATAATTTAACACCATCTCCTTTAATTAAATAAATCAAATCCTTATTTAATTAATCTCTTATCACATTCTTCTCATTATTTGATTTAAATAAATCCATAAATCTAAGTCAAATAAGTCATATCATCTAATCTCTTGTTAAATTAATTAATCCTTGATTAATTTAACCTCATCTCATGTCCAATCCTCTAGATTTTGCAACTTGCACATGAAAATAGACTTATTTGATTTATTAAATTTCTATTTTCCTTCAACAAGGCATCTTTAAAGGAATATTCCCCTAATTTGAATTCAAAATCCAAGTGGGAATAAGTCCTTCCAACAAGGCATTTAAGATCTCTTACATGTCCTTTGCCTTGAGCCAAGTGGCATTTAATGCTTTCTTTTCTTTCCCCCTTTCTGTCATTTCAACAAATTTGAATTTCAAATTTATGCATTTATTGGCACAATCCTCAAAACTTGCTCAACCTTCATCCTCTCACATGTTGACAAGTGGCATCATATCATTGGTTGAATCTTTGTCCCACATTGATCAAATTTGGACATCTCTTCAAATTATCAATCTATAAATAAAGAGCTTATATCCTTATTTCATCATCCACATTCCAAGCAAAGTTACCATGCTAAAATACTTAGCAATTTTCATCCATCATTTGAGTTCTTAGTTAGGCTTTTTTTCAGATTTGGCTTGGAGTCTTCATCATTCATCATCAAAAAGTGGATCAAAGTTCATCATCAAGTCTACATATTGAATCTTGCATCTTAGGGATTGGGAAAGGGCCAAATTTTCACATCAAATTGGCACCAATTCCCCCATGTGATTGAGAGTTTTCATGCTTAATTAGGATTCAATCTTTATTTTGTGATTTATTTTGTGTTCTTCATTATTTTCTTCCTAATTTGAGCTATGTTAATGAATCTCATGGGGAATCCTTGTTTATGCTTGCAAAATATAATTTAAGGTGTTTATTGTCTTTGTTTTGCAGGGACATAGATTTGGGGTTCACAAGTATCATGCAAATAACCTTCTCCATTTTTTCAAGAATATAAGGAATGATTCACCCTTCTTTTGTGGGGTGAGTTTGGAGAACCAATCAAGACAATGTCCACCTAAGCTTCTTAGGAATAATCTCATCAAATATGTTTCCTCATATGCAAATTCAAGACTCATGGTCCTAAATTCTCTCACATGGTCTATCAGATCAGTTTTGCCATTGTATTTGTTGTACTTTGGGAATTCACAATGTTTAGGACAGGGTATCATGTGAATAATTTGATCATATGGATAAGGACAAATGTCTTGGATCAAGTATCATTTTGAGGTTCCCCTTTGCATATCAAGAATTTGTTGTTGAAGGTTTTTCATTTGGTGAGTTAAAGCAACTACTTGTTTAAGATCATTTTCAGGCTTTTTGGGTGAAGCCTTCAATTGATTCATGTCAAAGTCTTCTGGTAATTTGGCACCTTGTTTGGCCAGCATAAGGAGGTATTTTTCCCCATTTATTTCAAAAATATTTTCCAAACATTTGTGGAAATTGGGGTCTTGTTCTGCATGTTGTATCTCTTCTTCGGTTATTTCTTCCCCTTCAGTGTTGTTGAGTCCATAGAAAGGATTCTCTTCAGCCTCCACCATGGTGTTTTGTGTTTCACTGTTTTGAGTTTCAGTGTTTTGAGTCTCAATGATCGGAGTTTCAATGATTGGAATTTCAATGTTTGAAGTTTCAATGGTTGGGGTTTCAATGTTTGGCTCTTCAATGTTGTGATTGTCAAGTCCTTTTTCCTTAAGTTTTTATTTTTGTAACCTTGTTTGAATGGGCATACAAGTGTTATAGTTTAGACTAAACTTTGATCTAGGTTTTGGAAAAGTACCAAGGATTACAACTAAGTCAAATAGAATGACAAATTCTAATGAGACTAAGTTTGATTTGACTATCTAGCTTCATTTCATGATGAGAGGATGATAAATCTTGATGATGAAACTATGCTTAATAATCAAAGGTGTGATAAATTTGATGATGTTGGTACTTGGTGATGTTAGATCTTGGTTTAGGCTAGAAAATTCCACTTATAGAGGTCAATTTTAACAAGTTTGAATTCTAAGGTATCTAAGGATTGATCTTGGACTTTGAGAAAGTTTCAAAATTTTGGTTCAAACTGTGAAATTGGAGGCAAATTTTCTTCCTAAATGAGGTACTCAAATCTTTGGAAAAGTCTTGGATTTTGACAATAGTAAATGATGTATAATTTGGGATTGTTCTTGCAAGCTCTTTGGTAGAAATTGAAGGTCAACTTCTCTCTAAATTCGTAGAGTGTTGTGAGATGTTTTTGATGTTCTTTTGGACTAAGAGGTTTGGACTTTGGTTTTTGAATTTTAATATTTCACGAAATCATTTGGTAACACACATGTTCAAACTTTATTTTTCCTAAGGACTGGTTGAATACTACTGAGGATTCCCAAGATGAGACTGACTGTCAGATAGGAGATGGACCTAGGTCACTATTTTTTGTTTTGCAAAAGGCACCAAAACATAAACAAAAGGTGCAACAAAATGTGCAAAAGGCGCCATAGAATGGGAAAAAGGTGCCAAAACAGAGACAAAAGGAGCCACAAAATGTGTAAAAGGTGCTAGAACAGGTGCATACTTGGTTTTTTTTGAAAGTTTCTTGAAAATTTGCTTGGTTTTCATGATTTTCCAATGGGAGACTTGGTTGTTTCACTAAATGCAATTTTGAATCAGGGTTTTAACTTTCGAAATGTGATGTTTTGTTTTTTTGAAAACATTTTGATAAAGACACATCAAGCAATGTACACTCCTAAGGTTGTGAAATACTATATTCTTTTGGATTCCACACAGGTTTTACCCCAACCACACTTATTCTTAGTGGATGACTAGATGCTTGAACCCACTGGCTCCCCTCCATGGCACTCACTTCTCGGGGTAGCCAAGCATCGATACCCATGAATCTCCCATGGAATATTTTTCATCTCTACTAAAAATTGTGAGAATGTGGATGCCTTCACAACGACTGTTGCTGTACCAAAGAATAGATAAAGGTTTTTGGCCAAATGATAACAAGGGTTTTAATGCAGACATTTTGTTCGTGGGGGATAATCCATGTGGTGAGAGACCATTTCTGCCCTTCTAGTTGAAACTATCTTTGTGATATTGGCCTTTGTTCTAGTATCCACATTTATATACCAGTTGGAAGTTGCTTGGATTTAGCATGTTACTGGTTGGGTCATTCCTTTGGGTGATTACTTTTTCCCACAAGGCAGGACCTCTAAGATAAACAAAAGCAAGCAAGTATACTCATAGTTTGATCACTCTTTATTCCACATGAATAAAGAGAGAACACATGCAATATACTCAACTCACACTTGCACACAAAAGTGAATGGGTCTAGATTTTTGGTCACCCAGTTAAGGGGAAAGCATATGCCTACCATCCATCAAGCACAAAAGACATGGTGTTCATTAACCTTTTAATTAAGCTATGTTCCTAACTTAACCAAAAGGAAATAGGTAAATCACTTCCAGCCCTTGCAATATGTCAGTAGTTTGATAAGAATTTCTTTGACTGTAAATTTGGGAAACTTGCAAAACAACAACATAAAGTATTAGCCCTCAGATTTAGTGAAAAATAGGGAAACTGCAAAAGGTGCCAAAAAAAAGATAAAAGGTGCCACAAAATATGAAAAAGGTGCCACAGAATGGGTAAAAGGTGCCAAAACAGAGACAAAAGGAACCAAAACAGAGACAAGAGGTGCCAAAATGTGCAAAAGGCACCACAAAATGAGCAAAAAGTGCCACAAAATGAGCAAAAGGTGCCACAAAATGAGAAAAAGGTGCCAAAGCAGGTGCAAAAGGTGCCAAAACAGGTGCAAGAGGTGCCAAAATGGGTGCAAGAGGTGCCAAAATAGGTGCAAGAAGTGCCAAAAGTCTCACGCCCGAACCTGTGAACATAAATTTTCCAACAAGTTAGTAATAAATGAGGCAAGGCCCCATGGTGGGCACCATTTTTGTGTGTGTGAAATGTGTAAAGTTAGTATCAACATAAACTTTAATGAAACGAATTATATTAAAGATTCAAAGCAAAGAAGCTACTCTAAATTGAAATTTAACGAATCTTTCAAGAACGTCTCATTGTCCTCTATTCTTAATGATTCTTTTAACCTTTTGGCCCTCAAATTTCTATGTGCACAAAGACTATTAGAATGACACTTAAGAAACGAGATTAGTATCCAACATGCAAGCCAACTATGCTCCTACATGCAACCATATGATGTAAAGGATAATGTATACCATGATGAATGGATGATGATGTTTATGATGAATGGACAAGTGGACGTGGATGCTATGGTAGTGAAATAGAATGATCTATATATGATTCTATATATGCTCAAATGCAAACTAAAAATGAACTAATCTAAAATGCAACTATGATGCAAGATGGGATGTAAAATGCAACTATGAAGCAAGATTTAAAGCTAAGATGTAAATGCAAAGCAAAACATGAAGTTAGATGCAACTATAAGACTCCAAAATTCTCCAAATATCCAACTATAAAATTGCATAATAACTCTTCAAAATGTGGATACCAAATACAATACCCAAGGGTTGTACTTATAGCCTTTTCCAAGCATATAGTGAGGTGGCAATAATCAACGGTGTAGATTTGAACAAGAAGAATGGATGGTGAAGATGAAGAGAATCAAGATGTTGTCCCCTTGACCAAAGACAACATTCCATTTGGATGGAAGAATCTATTGACCAATGGGAAACATGCCATTTGGATGGAAGATTCAAGTGTGGGAAGAGAAGAACATGTGCTCCAAAATTGGTGGAAGTGTGAGAGGAATAAGCCATGTGTTCCAAAATTGGTGGAAGTGTGTGAGGAATGAGCCATGTGCTTTTTAAAATGAGTTGAAGATAATTCTAATTAAAAATTAGAGTTATTTAATTTCATGTGACCTTGGTGAGGTGACACAAAAATTTGTAGATATGTGCTCAAATGTAAACTTAAAATGAACTAATCTAAAATACAACTATGATGCAAGATGGGATGTAAAATGCAACTATGATGCAAGATTTAAAGCTAAGAGGTAAATGCAAATCAAAACATGATGTAAAGACTAGCTATAAGACTCCAAAATGCTCCCAAGCTCCAATGATAAACCTTCATGATAACTTTACTTCAAATGTGGATACCAAATACAATACCCAAGGGTTGTATTTATAGCCTTTTCCAAGTATATAGTGAGGTGGCAATAATTTATGGTCTATATTCGAACAAGAAGAATGGATGGTGAAGATGAAGAGAATCAAAATGTTGTCCCCTTGACCAAAGACAACATGCCATTTGGATGGAAGATTCAAGTGTGGGAAGAGAAGACCATGTGCTCCAAAATTGGTGGAAGTGTGAGAGGAATAAGCCATTTGTTCCAAAATTGGTGGAAGTGTGTGAGGAATGAGCCATGTGCTTTTTAAGATGAGATGAAGATAATTCTAATTAAAAATTAGAGTTATTTAATTTCATGTGACCTTGGTGAGGTGTCACAAAAACTTGTAGACATGTGCTCAAATTTCTAATCGAGATTAGTGATGATTAATTAAATAAAACAAGATTGTGAAAATTTGTTTATTTAATTAATTTAGAAGAATATGATTTAGATTTGGAGAATTTAGAAAGTGAACAATATAAATAAATTGAGAGTTTATTTATACGTAGTTGAAATTGTGATACCAAAATGTCTAACCTATCTTAAGCAACTATTTGCAATAGAAAAACATAAGAAACACCTCAAGATTAGCCTAAGGAATTTATAAATGCAAAGAGGAAAAGTGTAAAATGATGCTAAATAGATATACCTCCCTTTTGCAGCTGAAACTCCTTGGTTGGCCCTTGATTTTGATTTGATTTGTATGTTCCTTGATGGCTCTTGATATGGCTAGATACAAGGCTTAACTATATGCTTGGATGTAAATGCAAATGGGTGAAATTGAAGGCTAGATGAGTGCACAAAATGGTAGCATTTAATTGCAAAATGGCTAAGTGCTTTTTTTTTTTTTTTCCTTAAAGGAGGGGGTATTTATAGAGAAACTTAAATTCTCTAGAGAATTCAATGGTTGGGATTTATTCAACAAGGCCAAGATGAAGGGCTAAGGTGAGTTGAGGATTCACAAGCCCTCACATTTTGACATGTGGAATGTGGGATGGCCAAGGGTGAGATGATGTGTAGGTGATGTGCAAGGGAGGTACATGATGTGGAGGAAGGACAAGTACCTTCCAAGTACTTTGATGCGACCTTTCAATGATCACATGGGCAAGGGGAAAGCTTTGGGAGAATAAAAGTGAATTTTAAATTTACAACGATTGGAAGAATCTAGTGGATAAGATAAGGTTCCCAAAAGGTGGGAATTTGTCACATGTGACTTAATGTGACAAGTGAAAGATTTTAGAAGATGCATGGGAAAAGGGGATTCTAGGAGGAATAAAAGTGAATTAAAAATTCACATTGGGAAGAGAGGAGTCTTGGATGAATAAAAAGGAATTAAAAATTCCTTGGAGGATGGGGAGAGTTGACCAAGGTACTAATTAGGTTTAAATAATTAGTAATTAGAGGATAATTAGGGGTTAATGAGGATTAGAAGCCAACTTGCAAAATTTAGAGGATGTGACACATCCTAATCAAGGATTAGGCATGTGCACATCCTTAATGAAGAGATTAAGAGATGGATTAGGATTAGATGAAAATGACATGTGAGGAATTAAATAAATGCAATATTTATTTAATTCATTTGATGAAAAGGGGATTAAGGAGAGTAAGGTATTTAATTATTAATTAAATACCTTAGGGATTTGGGAGAATTAAAGATATTAATTAAATAGTAGTAATATTACTTAATTAACTTAGATAAGAGGATGTTTAGTTGAAAAGTGATAAATTTGGATAAATTAAGTGTCCAAATTTGGATGTCTATAGAAATATTAATTAAATAGCTAGTATTTAATTAATTAAAAGTGATGACTGATTTTAGGTGTATACAGTCCAAATTCAACTATTAATTAAATAATTCTTAATTATTTTTAAATTAATTCATATCTTTTATTCCTCCTGATTATTTAAATAAATAAATTACATTTATTTATTTAAATATATTACTAATTTCCTATGTCTATAATTAAATAAATCCCTAAATTTATTTAATTATTATTTACTTTCTCTTTTATTCCTCCTGATTATTTAAATAAATACATTACATCTATTTATTTAAATACTTCAATAATTTCCTATGTCTTTCTATAATTAAATAAATTTCTAAATTTATTTAATTATTATTTACTTTATCCTTTTTCCTCTACAATTAAATAATTTTCATTAATTATTTAATTGTCCTTTTTACTTTTCCTCCAAAATCTAAATAAAATCATTTATTTAAATTCCCATTCCCACTTTCTCATCAAGTAAATAATTAAAAATCATTATTTATTGTCCTGGCCCCACCTCTTGTCACATGCATTCCTTTCCATTGATTTAATTTTCCTAAAATTAAATCATAGCCCTCCATTTCAAATTTTACCCTAATCCCGTCCTAACCCCAATTGCTAGTTGTCATATTCAATCTCAACCTTCCATCTTAGGGCATTTTCAATTGTCAATCTTGGCCATTCATCCAAAATTGAATTTTTATAAAAATGAAATGTCAACCTCATTTTGTCACTTCATGCTTGCAAATTTTTTGAGTACCCTTGCAATTTCTTTTTCAAATCCTTCAATATTTTGCTAGGTCTTTGTCATACATAGTTGCTCATGAAAATATGAGGGAAAATGCCATTTACAACAAAATGGAGAAGGGAAACAAAGATGAATCATGGAGTGCATGAAGGTTTTTGGCGAGATTGTTCATTTGTTTATGCTTTATGTTCCATTTTGTTTCATTGTTTTGATTAGAGGTAAAAAATGGGTTTAGAAGGGACCCGAAACCCTTTACAAAAAGGAACAGCTGAAGCAAAAAGGAAACATCAAAAAACAACCATCAACCCATCAAAAACAAACCACCAGCCAAAAAGCAACCAAAAAATGACACACACCACTACATATTGTTCAAAATTTCAACAACTTCCATCTCACTAGCAACAAGCTTATGTCCCTTAACCCTAGTATCAAAAACCTCCATACCCAAGGCCCCAACATTATTTTTTAGTCTATTTCTAGTCCTAACCCCATGCCCACCAATTTTTACCTCACAACTCAAAACAAAACCTTTAGCATCAACATAATCCTCCCTAGTCAGCTTACCCTCAATACCCATAACATCAACAGACAAAATTTCCTTTCTCCTATTAGGGGAGAAAGCCTTCACAGAGTCCAACCTAGTCAAGACTTTAGGAGCTTCTCCACTCTTCATAACCACATTCCAAATTTTGTCAATTTTCTCCTCAAGGGAGAACATTCTTGCCTCCATACTTTGTTTCAGATTGACGGTTTCCTCTGCCATAGTATTAGCAACAGTATTGAGACCAACCATTAAATTATCAATTTGGCTTTGGATCGTAGGGTCCTTAGCCTTGCAAGAAATGCTTCTAATATGAACATTAGTCCTATTAATCTCATGAAAAAACCATTTAAAAAGTTTAAAAATCACATTGGCACTGTCACGGGCCGAACCCAACACATCAGAAAGATCCTCCCTATCAATGTTTTCAATGAAATTTCCCACAACAACATCCTCTTCAAAATAAATCTCACAAAACTTATCCTCAAATGCATCCTTACCTTTACCAGCAGTGATAGGAGACTTCATCCTATGAATGGAATTGGCAATTTGCTCCGCAAAATCCATCCTCTTCTAAATCCTCTCATCGTCCGCTCTCGCAGCTCTCGCAGCTCTCGCAGCTCTCGCAGCTTGATCACCACCCACAAATCTAACCTTCTGCTTAGAAAATCCAATGAAAATGCTCGAAACATCCTCACCATGGAAGCCACCAACCACAGAGAAAGGGGCATTCTTCTTCAGATGTTGAACAGGAATCAAAACCCTTCTCTTCCAACTTCCCTCCTTAGGATCCTGCACAAGTCTAGATGTAGGGCGAGGAGAGGAAGCTTCCCTATACAAATCCTTTTTGTATTTGTCCCTCTTAGAAGAAAAAATCACCTCCACATCATCACTGCGGGTTGTATAACCCACTTCCTCATTCAATTTCCTTTTCCTAGATTTACCCTGAATAGGGGATATGGGGCCCTCCTCCAAAGAGGCATACGAGTCAGGGACATAAACAACATCATCATCCCTATCCGACTCATAATATTTATTTAACATAAGCCTCCTCTTCATTTGTTTCTTAGAAGCCCTTTCCTCACCCAACTCAGTTTCATAACCCTCACTAGCTTTAGCCTTCAGAGTAACCAATTTTTTTTAGACATCATGAGCTTTAACATGTTCATATATCAAGAGAATCAACCCTGCATCCAGAATAAGGTTTTTGGGATTCTTCATTGTTAACTAGGGTTTAGTTTATTTATGCTGTCTATTGCTAACCTAAATTTTTCCTCAGTTACATTTGCAAGTATAAGTATGCAAATCAAGATAACTAGTTTCTCAGCATGCAATAAATCCCTTTCAATAATCCTTCCATTTGTGCATATTAAGAAGGGTAGAGGTTCTAATATTTGAGCATGCAAGTACAAACATGAAAGTAAATAAATTTAAATATTAAATCATAAATGTGATCATTACATAATTCAAACCAAAAATGACATCATACTTGATGTTTGTGCTCATAAAAAAACAACCATGAAGACTTCATGTTAGATTATTGCCAACATGGCTAAGCCCATCATTCCTTTAACAAGTAATCTTCACAAGTTATAATTTTGTATCAACATAACATAACTACTTGCATGCAAGTCATCCAAATTTTTTTTCATAAGAACATATCAAGTAATGAAGTGGATCAAATGTACTTGAACATGCAAGTACTAGCATGGAAGTGAATAAAATATGCAATAGTAAATAAAGAAGGTATAGAGCTCATGTATGCATGTATATACATATATATGGGTATATATATGAGTATACATTCTTAAGTCAAGTAATTCCATACCATATTACCTCCTATTCAAATATCATGAGGAAACATGTTCGATGAAATTTATGAGAAAGCATTACCTTTCTTACATGGAGAAACATAGTCAAAATTTTGTCCAACAATCATTCCATTTCTCTAAGAACGAATCTTCAAACACATCAAGACATGCATCTAGAAATTTTTTATTTACATATATATAAGGTTGGTAAGCATCCTCTTCTAGAATGATCCTTCTTAGACATCAAATCATGCAATTCCAACATTGTCTACATGGATGATGCTCAATAATGCATAATTTTCACGAAATCTATTATTGTGCATGGTGACATAACTACTCATCCATTGCATATAAGGTAGCATACCAAAACCTTATTCCTTTATTCAATGAAATCAATTATTCGTTATTCAAGTAAAGTAATTAATTGATAAAAAAATCATTATCTTATCAAAAAACTATTCCTTTCTTACATGAAATATCAAATCAACATGAACCAAAGAAACAATTCTATTTTTAGAATGAATCTACTTAGACATTTCTTCAAAAAATCAAGTAGTCAACAATATTTAAGTGGAGGTTCATAATGCATGAATATAAGCAATCCTCCTAATTCGAATTTTAATGACTTACAAAGTCTAAGAAGAGTGCAAGGTTTATGAGCCCAATGGCTCTCATCACGACTATATCTCTACCAACATTGGATCATATAAAATCTAATTCCCTCATATAATTTATTCTAAAATGGTCAATATAGGTGCCACATATTCATAGGACATAAATGATTATTTCAAAGTCCTTCAATTATTCGCTTAATTACGTAGCACTTTTAGATTGTAGAGATTAGGATAACTCTATAATCTTTAATGTAACTTAGGGAGATTCTTGAGCATTCAACCCAAATTTGGTTAAGTGTAAAAGGGAGAAAACCCATTCCCATGTATCTTATCAAATGTGCAATTGCTAGGCTATTTTCATAAAAGAATTATTCCTCAAATGAAGTTATCCTGCTCGTTCAAGGTTACTTTAGGGTAGTCATACTATAGACTAGTGCTCTCCATCACTCAAACCTTTACAAAATAATTGTCTAAAAAAAAGGTTGAGATTAAGTAATTTAAACTCAATTTATGTTTTAATACTTTATTCACATTCTCCATCTATGTTTTCTATATACACATAAAAATGGCCTAGACCCACAAACTATATTTTTCTATGACGACCATGCTTCTCCCTCACATAATTAATCCTCTATGATTATTTCAATAAATAAATTACATTTATTTATTTAAATACATCACTAATTAATCCTTATTCCCTCCAATAATTAAATAAATTTCTAATTTATTTAATTACCTATTTTTCATTTTCACCTACAATTAAATAATTACAATTGATTATTTAATAACATTACCATTTATCCTTTAATTAAATAAAATTAATTATTTAACCCACTTTTCATCCCACTAAGTAAATAATTAAAATAATTATTTAATACCTTTTGTCTTATTCCCATTTATGAATTAAACCATTATTCAATTCCAAAAGTCAACTTTCCTCCATAAATCAAATAATTTCTATTATTGTTTGATTTTCCAACTACCTCTTTTTCTCCACCATTGATTTAATTGTCTCTGATTAAATCTCAACCCTTCATTTCAAATCTTACCCTAACTTTGACCTAATGTTTCCCTAACCCTAATGCTCCCCATCACATTGAATTCTAGCCTTTGATCTTAGGGATTTACCAACTTCTAATCCTAGCCATCCATTGTCAATTTGACAATCTTTAAAAAGGTCTCTCTCTAGTCATTATTTATACACACACATCATGCTTGAGAATTTTTGAATACTTGAGATCTATTCTTTAATACCTTTCTTGTCTTAGGCATAGGTTATAGTTGCACTTCAATCTGAGGGAAATCATACAATTTTCAACAAGATGGAGAAGGCCAATGGAGGTCATTCAATGGAGGCTTTAAAACCAGGTGATATTGTTTCAATATTTTAATGTTTCTTGCTTTCCATTGTGCTCTATTGTTGATTGGGGCTAATTTATTGTGCTACTTGCAACTAACCTGAAAATTTCTCCCTAGTTACATTTGGTGATCCCCACAAGTTTTTGTTGGCTGAATGGCTTTGTTTGATGAAAGTTTTGCAAAATATTTTGAGTTTTTGTTAGCTGAAAGGTTTTGTTTTATGAAAGTTTTTTTTGAATTCATAAAAATATAAGAAACATTGCACTCATTTTGAACTCAAGTTGGTAAGGTTACCTGGAATAGTCTGAGATGCAAATTCCATTGGCTATTGGAGCTCACCCATCGATGTCCTATTGTTGATGATTTCCTAGACAAATTGTTCAAACCAAATTTAATAGTTTACTTGAAATACCATGATGTTAGAAGGTTTAATCCTTGTGCTATGAATCAATATATTCATATAAATGTGCAGACTTAATCAAACTTGCATGAATTTTTTAATAATGGGCATTAACATCTATATATTTGTACAGTAAATTTATTAGTCTATTCCTGGCATCTTTTCTAGTAATGAATAGAGGGGTGGTGGCATAGTGGGCTAGCATACAAAACTTATTGTAGTAGGGTAGTGCATAGGTCTCACAGTTATCATTGCGTAACCTTGAGGTCGCGAGTTCAAGCCTCCCTCACAACACACTATAGGCTTTATTCCCTTCACGCGCCCCATTGGACACCACTCAGACGCCATCTACAACATTGAAAAGTGCCACTTTGAGTTTCTTTGTATGTTGCAATAAGGAAGGGCGATGTTGATGTGTAGGCTGCCCAGGTAAGAAAATATTTCTAATGCCTAAAATAGCTATCTCTTCCAATGCATGCAAGTAAAATGGTATTGTTGGAACTGCATGGGACTGGAGGTAGTGTGTTGTGCTTAAACTGCAGATCCAAGATGTTTAGTATATAATAATTGATGATTTAATATTGATTGTAAATTGATTTGGTTACTCAACATCTATTGGTTTTAGCTCCTCCTAAATTTTCTTTGCTGGTATTGAAATTTTGCTTCTCTAATTTAGCACGCTACAACCTAAAAGTATGGTTTCTAAGAGATCATGTTTTGGCATGACATATTATATTGACAGGAAAATATGTTTTGGCATGAATCAATCTTGTTTCCCTGCATAATATTTTATTCCTTTTGAGGATGACTTAAGTGATATTGCAAGGTAGTATATAACATAGGAGTTTTTTTTATATCTTTGGTCTCTTAATTATAACAAATATTGTGTGTTGTGTTTAAAGACTGTGTGCCTTAAAGGTTGAAGGCCTTCAGATCTTCATGAGAAATATGACAATCTATTATTATGCTCAATTACCGCCACAATTCTTTTAAGATATTGATTTTGCAAAAAATGAAATGCGTGTGAGTGTATGCAGGTCTTGAATGAAACAAATTCATGGTAATAGGTAGCTATCTTCTCTATTTCATACGGACTGGCATGTTACTTCCAGCTTTTGGTGGCTTCTCTGCAACATCTATTGAAAGGTGAATTAATCATGTGCTATTGTCTATCGACATAGACCAGTCAACTCCAACCTCTCCTAGTTGACCAAGTGTCGTTCTTAGCCACCCACAACCACCCATGTTCTTCATATTGGACCTATCCATCATAAATGCTGCCTTATGCTACAATGCACACATAATTTACTATATCTCTAACCTTATGATTTTAATTGTAGTTTAGATTTTAACTTTCCCTTTTAATTTTAATTTAGTTTAAATTTTTATGATCTTAATTTAGTTTAGAATTTTATTTTTAGATTTTTAGGTTTTTGTTTTTTTTGTTTAGATTTAGATTTTCTAATTTAGATTCTAGATTTGGATTTTTAGAGTTAGATTTAGTTTAAATTTAAATTTAGATTTAATTTTTTTAATTTAATTTAGCTTAGCTTTTTAATTTATATTTTTAATCTAATTTAGGTTTTTAATGTAGTTTAGATTTTTAATCTAATTTAAGTTTTTAATGTAGTTTAGATTTTTAATCTAATTTAGGTTTTTAATTTAACTTAGATTTTTTTAATTTCAACTTTTAATCTATATTTTAATTTAGATCTTTAATTATATTTTTAATTAGATTAAATTTTAGTTTTTTAGATTAACTTTAGATTTTTAGTTCAATTAAATTTTAAATTTTAGATTTTAAATTTTTTTAGATTAATTAGATTTTAGATTAAAATTTTTTTTTCATAATTTTTGGTTTTCATTCTTATTAGAGTAATTTAGATTAATATTAAATTTAGTTTAAATTTAGATTTTGAATAATTTAGATTAAATAAATTTCTTTTTAGTTTAAATTAATGATAGCTAAGATTAACTTTAATAGTTAACTTTGACCTAGATTAATTTTGTTAGTTTAATATTTAAATGAATTTTCAGTTTAGATAACCTTAATCTAGATTAATTTAGATTTTTGGATCAACTTAGTTAGGTTTAGATTAAATTTTAATTAGATTAATGTCATTTTATTTCTTTAGTTTACTTTTTATTTTTGTCACTAATCTTTGACCTTCTTTGTAGGTTTGAATGTCCAAGATTTGAAACTTAAAACCTGAGCTTTTGTTTGTTAAAGATTGGGGGTCAAAACTACTAATCGTGCTTTGCAGGGCTCTTGCTTCAGTTTTCTTTATCTTGAGTGCCTTTTTCACATAGAATGATTAGTGGGCCTAAAAAGAACTTGAGTGTTTGATTTGAAATCATAAATGGGGTTAAAATTTACTAGTGCTTGTGTTGTCTTGTGGTTTGTCTAGGTGCATATGCTCTTCTCTCGTGCCATTTGGTGATTTTGAGAATCATAAACACCTTTAGATATTTTGTACAACCACCCCCACATTTGGATTTTGGAATTAAAATGAATATTATGTGAGTGTGAGATAAAGGTGTTGTGTATGCTCTCTCTCCGTGCTTTGTGTGATCTTGGAGATTACAAGCAACATACTTGTATTGCTTTTGTTACCTTTAGAGGGGCCTTCCTCACAAGAGGGAATGAATCCAACCAATTTTTCTCTTGGGCTAATATATAAAAGGATAAAACTAAACCATCAAGTCCTCATGGTATGTAGGCCTTAGCCGTGCAGTGTCAATCAAAATAGGGTACCTACCGTAAAACATATAAGAGCCCCTAGTAGAGTGATTAAAGCTTTAAGTGGCTTGTTGGATGCTTGTGAGGTGCCATGTCCTCGAGTATTCACTAAGAACCTTTGTTATAGTGGCCAAAATCCCTTTCACTTGCTAGCGTAGGAATAGTCATTTTGAAGCCGCCCACATCTTCACTAAGCATGTGTAGAGGCAGAAATTCCTCTTTGGGGAATTGAGACTTGGTGAGCCTAAGAGGTAAGTGCCATTGAGGGGAGCTAGTGCCACCAAGTCTCTAGCTATTTGCCTTATTTAAGTGGTTGGAGAAATCTGAGTGGGGATCTAGCAAGTGGTATCTCTTGAGAAGCCTAGGGTTGTACAAAGTGCTTTCGAAGTGTTTGCCATTTCACACCAAGATCAAACTCAAACATTGTGTTTTATGTGTGTTTCTTTCAAACAAACACACAAAAAAACCTTACACTTTGAAAATTGCAACACTTCACAACATTACACCAAACAATCAAAATTAGGTCAAACTCTTGCCAAAATTAGATTTAAACATTAGAGATATATTTTTAGACCAATTTCTTGTTACGATTCTCGTTTAAAACCAAAAATTGCTGAATTCACCTTGCATATCATTTCCATTATTAGGTCTCCATTCTAGGTACCTTAGAATCCTCATTACTTGCATATCCCAACATCACATTAGTCTACCTTTTTCAAACTTTTAGGTTTGACACCTTGTGGATTTTAGGATAGAAGAACTCTCTATACCTTGGCATAAATCATTGCTTCAACAAAAAGATTGTCATTTTACCAAGTCACTTTTTAACTTAGTCCTTTATCATTTTGGTGATAATTTCCTACTCACAAGTCTAATTGGGAAACTCACCTCATCACTCTTTTCACTTGTCCTAGAAAAAGGGCATTTGACAATCCTAGTTGAAACATTGGTTTACCCTTGGTTAGTTAGTGATCCTATTCTTACATATTTCAAAAGTGCTTAAGCCCTCAAGTTCACTAGAGGTATCCAACACCTCTTAGCTATTTACATCCTTTACACCACAACATTTTAGACCTAAAATAGCATTATCATACACTTTAGACTTCATAACATCCAACATTATCATTATAACTTTTAGTCTTGTTGCATAAATTAGACATCTTCCATCCTTAAGATACCAAAAATACCAAAAAATAGTTGCATTACATTTAGGCATACCTTATTCCAAAAAAATACCAAAATCATAGTCCTAGTCTCATACCATCCATGTTCATTTTGAGCAAGTCTTATATGGTTGAAACCAGATTGCAAAAGAAACGCCAAGAAATGGATCTCTTTCATGATGATGAGGACCTTTACAATTACACTAGAACCCTCAACTTTGAGAATACCACTAATGATCCTCACAACAATACCAACCTTGAAAGTCATGACCATATCAACTTGGGGCCTACATCTTATAACCAACCAAAGACAACAAATCCTTTCAAACAATTCCTTATTAGAGACAAGGATGAAAATCTGTGCATAGAAGAAGTAGAGGCTGCCACACAAAATATTGATGTTGCCTCTCTTTTGGACGAAATTGTCATGTTTTAGCCAAAATATTACATGAAAGAGCTAAAATACCTCAAGGATTTGATTTCAATACCTTACACGCAACAATGTCACCCAAGGACAACACACAAACAAGCCAAGGACAATCTAAAAAACTTACAATTTCCATACCCATTGGAACAACAAGCCCAAATACCACAACTACCAATACTTCATCCATCTTTGTGACAAAATATATGTCACAAACCATGACACAAACCAAATCACAACCATTATTCACAACACAACCCTTTGGATCGACATTTACTCCCTTTGGGTCATCATCTTAGGCCATAGGGGCATCTACATCTAACATCCTTGGTAGACCTAAGGAAAGAAGGGTTCTCATCCAAGGATTTCAACCAAACACAAACACCATGTCACAAGGTCCTCAATCAAACAAAAATGCCATGTCACAAGGTCCTCATATCAATATAAACACCTTGCAAGGACAAACCACGAATTCCCCACATAGTCAAAATACAAACAAGTCACATGGTTATAATCCTTTTCAAAAAGGACAAGGATCACAAACAATACAACCTCTTAACATATCATATGGATAAACACATGGATCCTTTTTTGGCAACCAAAATATACATAGATAACACACCCAAAAAATGCAACATAGCTCAACCACTTCTCACATACCAACTTACACATCACACATTCATACTCATGGCCACAATAAAAATCCACCACATACGCACAATGTTACAAACCAAAACATGTCATCTCAATAAAACATGGGACAACACAACACAAATATAGAGTCTCATGAAAATGTTGCCAAAAATCTCATAAAAGATGCATTGACTACCTAGTTAGATGCCCTACAAAAGCAAGTGGAAGGGATGTAAGTGTCAAACAAGAAGACATACTCATCACATGATTTACATCCTTACCCATATGACACTAGCATATAAATGCATCCTTTCCCTCTTGGATATATTATCCCTACCTTCACTAAGTATAGGGGAAAGAGAAATCCTCTCGAGCACATATGAGAATTCACCACATCTTGTGTGGATATCACATACAATCACTTCTATCTTTTGAGAATCTTCCCTAGAAGTCTTACTAGGCCTACACTTGAATGGTTTGCATTGATACCTAAAGGGTCCATAAAGTCTTGGGACGACCTCACCAATAAATTCATGGAGAATTATGCTTATAACATCAAAAATGATGTCATGATTGATACCTTATGCCACTTGACACAAGACAAAGGAGAACCTTTCATTACTTTCTTCCAAAGATGGCGTAGTATGGAAAGTTGATGTTCTGTTGAGATTCTTTAAAAACAAAAAGTGGACATGTTCGTAGAAAACCTCAAATCAAAATTGAAGCACCCTTTACAAGTTCATTGTTGTGCCACATTTTTAGACTTAGTTGAGAAAGGAAGTTCACTAGAAAAGGTCCTAATAAACCAAGGTTAACTTACATATGGAAACAAAAAAACACACCACCATCAGACCTCTAATGACAAAAGAAAGTTTTGGTCTTGCAATAAGAATGTAACAAATGATGGAGTCGTAGATGTGAAAGCTGTGAACAAAATAGGACACACATTGACTCTTAAAGAACCCAACATGAATAAAAAAAAATAATGCGGTACAAAATACTCAAGAATGAGTAATTCCAAGACAACCAAAACAATTTATCCACGACGACAATACAACCATTTACTGGAACCAATCGAATCTGTCTTGAAGAAGCTAGTACAATCAAATTCCATACAAATCCAAGAGCCTAAACCATACGACCTAGGAAAATTCAAACCATCTTGGTGGGATGACAATGACTTTTGTGACTACCACCGCATCAAAGGGCACAAGACCTCTTCATGTCATGAATTGAAGAACATAATCCAAGACCTAATTGAAAATGGTACCATGGAGGTTGAAGGACAACAAAAAAATTCCGATCAAGACCATACAATCTTCAAGAATCCACTACAAGACAATGGTTTGGGAAATATCTCCACCTTAGGTTGATAGAAAAACAATCAAGCCAATTATACTAGGAATGCCTTTGATTGCACAAAGATAATTGATCACCTCCATGTCGCCGATGACTATGTTAACACAATCACCATTAAAAAGGTTCCTAAATGCACCATCACCACCGTAGGGATAAGGTTACTTTATCCGGTCCTTCTTCAAAGAAACCACAATATAAATACCAATATAATCTTGTTGAACACTTGGGAAAGACACCCACACAAATTTCTATCCTCGAGCTTTTATGCCTCTCACCTAAACAAAAAGCTATCCTTGATAAGGATTTGAAGGAAACCTCCATTCCTACTGACCTAAATGTCAAATGATTCAAAGCCATGGTTGGATACTTGGCTAATTCACTCCATGTCTCCTTTTTATGAAAAAGATTACTCTACAAAAAAGTCTAACCATAATGACCCATTACACCTTGAAGTATTTGTCCATCAACTCAAGGTTAGACGAGTCCTGGTAGATGGCAGAGCTGGATTGAGCATTTTCACCTTAAAATTGGTCAAGACATTTGGCTATTTTGAAGCATGTGTAGACACAACCAAAAGTATTATAATCAAGGCCTATGATGATGAAGAACGCTCATCCAAGGGTGTTATCACACTCCCTATTGGAGTTGGACCCCAAAGTTATGGACACCACATTCCAGGTCTTGGATCTTGAACTTCTATATAACCTTCTCCTTGGTAGACCCTAGATTTCTCGCTATGAAAACCATGCCTTCCACCTATTATCAATGCTTGAAATTTCCATATAATGACCCTGAAGTCACGTGATCATTGGTGATCTTGATCCCTTCCAATATTGCACTAATTTAAGGGGAGTTCTTGAATGCCAGGTGCCTATCAATCGAGAAGCTTCTGCATCCACTTTCATATCCACTTCATCCAGTTACATTGATCCCTCCACCCTCACTAAATCATCTACATCGAAAACCCCATTTGCCGACCTCACAATCAAGATGCAAGACAAAGGTTGTGGCGAGTATAAAATGAATACTTCCTATTGTATCACAAAGCTACCTAAGTATCCCTAGTCTTATGGCAGGCCTTGCTTTAAGATAGAACCAAAAGTTGTCTTTAAAATTCCTCCCACCACCACCTTCACAAAATGGGGAGAGGTAAAAAAAGAAGACATTGATGATATTTCAGCTTGGATTTACAAAGATGAGGAAGATTTTACGCTGCTACCAACAAAACAATATGGAAAAGGTTTTGAGCTCATGAAACAAAAGGGTTATGATGGAATCAGTGGACTTGGTATACATAAAAATGGAATGAGAGAACCCTTGATGCATCTTAAGTAGTCGAAGAACTTAGGGTTAGGATTCATACCAATCAAGATTGGCACTCCAAGTACTAAGGTGATTTCAAATAAGGATGTGAGTGCTTCAGAAGATGTTGAGACATCTAAGGATCCTACCAACATCTATTATGGTGACACCGAATCGAATGAATATGAGTGGGACTCTTGCATCACCAATGACTATGATCTTGATCATGTCTTTCAAGGGCTTGACATACCTCTTCCATCCTTTACCAACCTCATGGATATCAATATTTGTGTTGACTCCTTTTATGAACCTGACCCACCAAAGACCATAGATGGAAGAGCATGGATAGAATCCTTTTGGGACCTTGATAATACCTCTATCTTTACCCTATTAGATGCTTCCCAATCCTTCACTAACACTGATGATGGAATCTCCCTTGTTTACCCACAATTGATCGATTGGGACCAACAAGATCCACCTACCTTGGACATATTTGAAAATGATGTGGCCATTGTTGAATTTATGGGACTATGAGAGGGAATACCACATGGGGACCATAAGGCTAGCTTCACTATAGATCTTGATGCTGCAACATATTTCAGTGAGACTGTCCCTTCCTCTAATTGCAAAAGTGACCAAATAAAATAAAAAATGAATGGTCTTTAGGTGAAAACTGTAAGGCACCTTCTAACCAAGAAAAAGTAAAAAGAAGGGGCGTATAAGAGGGAAAAAATATCTCCGAGGAATTTGAGGATGGAGGGTTGGAATTTATCCCTATCAATCAAGAGAGATCCCCAATGCTGATTGAAGACATAATAGAAGTCAACATCGGTATTGTAGATGATTGTAAGACTGTTCTCTTTGCAGCATCCCTGGTAGAAGAGGAAAAATCAGAATTTCAAGCATTTTTCATAGAATGACAAATAAATTTTGCATGGTCTTATGCCAATATGCCAGGGTTGGACCTTGAGTTGGTCCTGCATCATCTACCATTGCATCCAAATGAAAATTTAATCAAAAAAAAGCTTAGAAAAATGTACCCTCAAATAGCTATGTTGGTCAAAGTTGAACTTAAGAAATTATTGGATATCGATTTCATAAGACCTATTCATTATGCATAATGGATCTCAAATCTTGTACCAGTGAATAAACCAAACATACAAATATGTATCTATGTAGATTTATGAGACTTGAACAAATTATTTTCGAAGGATGACTTCCCACTCTAGAATATAGACATCATAGTTGACCTCACAACTGGCTATGAGATGTCCTTCATGGATGGCTTCTCAGGGTATAATCAGATCTACATTTATCTTGAAGACCAACACAAGACAAAATTCACTTGCCCATTGGGTAAGTACTATTGGAATTTCATTCCCTTCAGATTGAAAAACATAGGAGCAACCTATCAAAGAGCTATGACCACCATATTTCATGATCTCATCCACACATTGATGGAAGACTACGTTGATGATATTTTGGAAAAATCCTTGACATGTGGTGGTCACTTAAGAGTCTTGGACAAGATTTTCAAATGGCTAGAAGAATATAAGGTCTGCCTAAATCCCAAGAAAAGTGTCTTCGGTGTGACATCAGGAAAGCTTTTGGGATACATTGTTTCCCGTCGAGGCATTGAAGTAGACCCGAAAAAAGTCAAAGCAATATTAGAAACGCCTCCACCTAAAGGAATAAGTCAACTCAAAATGCTACAAGGTCACCTCCAATCTACTAGGAACTTCATTGCAAATCTTGCAGATAAATTTCAACCTTTTTCAGTATTTATTTTCAAGGGAGTTCCTCTTATTTGGACAAATAAGTGTGAGGTGCTTTTTAGTAGATTAAAGAGTACCTCTTGATGCCTCCTATCCTGATGATTCCTATTGATGGAAAACCCCTAATTCTTTACATCTCAACCACTACAACTACACTAGGGGCATTGCTAGCTCAAAATGACCATGAGGAAAAAGAATGAGCAATCTATTATATTAGTCGCACTTTGGTGGGATACAAGCTTAACTATAGTCCAATTGAACATGCTTGTCTTGTAGTGGTTTTTGCCATCAAAATTTGATGCACTACATGTTAAACCATCAAACGAAGATTGTGGAAAAAATAGATCCTTTGAAATATCTCCTCAGTAGGGTGGCATTAATAGGACAATTGGCTAAATGGGTCATGATACTCAGTGAATACGGGGTTCAATATGTGGAATGTAATGCAATAAAAGGACAAGTCATGGCTAACCAACTAGTAGATGCCCCCATAGAAGCCTATCACCCTTTGGTTTTATATTTTCCTGATGAGTCAATGTTCACACTGGACACAAGAGTATCATGGAAATTGTATTTTGATAGCTCGCATACTAATCATGGATCAGGTGTAGGTATATTATTTGTTAGGTCCCTCAAGGTGATACAATGCCTAAATATTTTAGGATAGCCTTCCCATGCACCAATAACATTGAAAAGTATGAAGCCTTGTTGATAGGATTGTGTATGGAAATAAAATGGAAAATCAAAAGTATACAATTTTTTGCTGATTTACAATTGGTCATTCGATAGGTCAACAATGACTATGATACTAAGGAAAAGAAATTGACCCCATAGAAACAAATGGTTGATATTTTGAACAGGCAGTACTTTGTAGACATCTCCTTTTTCCAAGTACCACATGTTCAAAATAAAGTAGCAGATTCCATGACCACTATTAGGTCTCTTTTGGATATTCCTAACATGTCATAGTATGAGTTCTTAGTGGAACAACTGTTGGTCCCCACCTTTGATGTCCCTGAGTCCAAAATGGTATGTGAGCTTGTTGGCTCTAATTCCCCTTGGTACTAGGATATCTATGACTCCTTACATTCCCAAACCCTCCCACTTGACCTTTCCAACAATCAACGCAAGTCCTTCATCCACAAAGTCGCTCACTACGCCATCATTAGTGATACCTTATATAGATGTAGCTTTGAAAACACCTTACTCAAATTTTTTGACACTAACAAAGCATAAAATACCTTATGTAAAGTACATGAAGGTATATGCAAATCCCATTCTAGTGGTCTGACCCTAACCAAAAAGATCATGCGACTGGGATACTACTGGCCTACAATGGAGCACAATGCCTATCACTTTGTGCATAAATGTTGGCAATGTTAGATACATAGTGACCTCATTCATGCACCTACATAGGATTTGCACCCCATCACTTCACCATGGCCCTTTACCCAATGGGGACTTGACCTTGTAGGAAAAATTCATCCCACATCATCAAATGGCCATAAATTCATCATCATTTCTAGTGAATACTTCACAAAATGGGTTGAAGCCATGCCTATGACATACATCACTAGTAAAAAAATATCCAAATTCATCCTCAATTACATTATATGCTAGTATGGTGTCCCCCAAACCATCATCACTAACAATGGTCGTCCCTTCAAAAATTAGGATGTCCATGAGTTATGTGAGAAATTCCACATTCATCACTACTTTTCCATACCATATTACCCGCAAGGAAATGACCAAGTTGAGGCATCCAATAAGAACATCATCAAAATTCTTAAAAAGACTGTCAATGACACTAGCTGTGACTAGCACATTTAGCTTAACCTTGCCCTATGGGCGTATCGAATGAGCATCCGCACACCCACTCATGCCACTCCATTTTCCCTAGTCTTTAGTTTGGAGGCTATCCTTCCTATCGAGGTCGAAGTCCCCTCCCTACGGGTCTCCATGAAAGGACTTATTGATGATGAGGAATATCATATATCCTGGTTGTATGAGTTAGAATTGCTTGACGAATGCAAACATAGGGCCCTGAATCATCTACAGGAATATCAAAACTACCTTTGCTACAGTTACAACAAATGGGTTTTGCTTAGACACTTCGACATCAGTGACTTAGTGTTGATGGAGAATCTGAAAAATCAAGTAGAATGTGAGAAACATGACAAATTTAAGCCCAACTGGCTGGGTCCATATGTCATAACATCTTTTGGTTTCGATGCTTATCAGTTGTCCACACTTGAAGGGGAACCTTTGTAAGAGCCTATCAACAACTTGCACCTGCATAAATTCTATTCATAGCTTTAGAGTGCCATGCTAAAACCATAAAAATACAAAAAAATTGAAAAATCAAGAAAAATCGTTACCTTGATGAAAACCTAGCAAACATTAATCTTGGTGACAACAAAAAAATAGAAAAGATAAAAAATCATGAAAATAGTAAAGAGAAATAATCCGTCCAATAGTGAAAACCACTTCGATGGCGCTTTGGATAAGTACCATGGTGAAAACTTGGCAAACAAGCACCATGTGTAGTTAGTCTCTACTCCATTATCTATTATCACTCTACCTAGTCTTCCAACCTAATCCATAATAATTCCTTTACTTTCCATCATCTCCCATTTGACATCCATCATCAGGCTTGGTCATCTTTATCATGACTTTCAAGCGGTTGACGTATTGCATCCTTCGTCTATAATAAATCCCTGTCCTATCCCATCCTTGAGGGTTAGTCCTAGACCTGACCAGGGGAAATTTCCTAACACTTGGATTCTACATTGGTCATTAGAAATAAAATATTCAAAAAAGACAAAAACAAAAAATCAAATATTCCCAAAAACACAAAAAAACAAAATATTTGAAAAAGAAAAAAAACATATAACTTCACAAACCCAAAAAAATCAAAACATGTGAAAAAAATAAAACATCCTTGACTAACTTTCAAAATCCCAAAAATAGAGTCAGAGTCAGTTAGGTCAGTCTTTGTCCTTATCAAACTACGTTTCCTCTATGACTATATGTAGGCAAGGCCCTCTGTTGATGTGCCCCCGAGGCATTAGGTCCGTCCCTTAGGATTTGTTGAATAAGTCCAAAACATGACACAACACTTATTCAAATAAAACAAAATTCAATAGTCATGTCGAACTCTGAGGTCTTTGAGTGTACAATGTAGGCACGACCATTAGTCAATGAGTCCTTAAGGCCACCTAGGTCAATCCTTTAGGGTTCATCGTGTTAGTCAAATATGTTAGACATAGTCAAACTCAGACACAAGACAACCATTTGAATGTCAACATTCAAATCATGTAACAACATACAACATAGTCCAATCAATCATTAATTCCAAAATCAGTCAAAAATGCCAAAACAATGTCAATTTAGTCACTTTATGGTCCCCTTCAAGATGCATCCTTCTTGGAATTGGACCCCATCAAAATATCATTTTCCTTTTTAGGATGTGTCTTTCTTGACACCACATCGTCATTAACCTTTTTAGGACGTGTTCTTCCCAATGACAGGCATC
>VDFB02093736.1:0-11556 GCA_007258455.2 Sequoia sempervirens | reverse complement strand
TATATTTATATATATATATATACACACAGGAATTTGAACATTTCAAAACAGGAAACGATAAATGCTGAACACATTACAATTCACTGTGCATGTTTGAAAATAAAAGAAATGTTTTATAAAGTATATGTATAAACCAGAATATTACAACCCAGAAATTCGTTGAAAGGAAATTGTTCTCAAATTTTATTTTATTTTATATATATATATATATTTTTAAATATGAAACAACAGAAATACTGTTCATTTCCAGATTTCAAACAAAATCCCTTTTCAAATAACACAGTCCAGAACCCCACAACAAGAAAATTCCATTTTAACATATATCAATCCTGATTCCCAGATAGATTTCCATTGATTAAACAATAACCCAAAAGATTTCTTTCCACAAACTTTTGATTTCCAACCCTAGATGAAAATTTCACACACAGAGAACAATTCCTATTTTAATAGAGAATAAATGATTAAAAGAAAAGAACCTGGCATCCTACGCTTGCAGAAAACTGTAGAAGCTTTATCCCTCTTGCTGAACTAATTCCTTACTGCCGATCTTTCCAGCAACAGATCCAAATCCTTCTTCCTCTTCAATAATTTCTCCAGAAAACAAAAGAAAAGAAGCCAAGGACAGAAAATGGTTGAAAGCAAATTTTCTCCAGCATTCGAACTATCCCCTCAAACAAAGAAAACCCCTTCTTAAAATCAATATCCAGGAAACCCTTTCAATTTCCTCTTCCCGTGAATACCAGAAGTCACATCTCAAGAAAATAAATCAAAATAATTATTAATCCCTTTAATTCCTTTTGTTGCCTTTTCATGCATTTACATTTCATTTTCTTTTATCATGCATTTGATTAAAATTAAATAAATTTAAATCCACAAAATTGAACTTTTATAGAATCATCATCTCCACAATACTTTATTAAAATCAACCATTTGTAAGATTCAAAATAAATGTAATATTTTCACCACTACTACTAATATTTATCCAATGCTTTATTTATTTATTATTTTATGTTTTTATTTTATTAATTGTTTACTTATTTAAATCACAACAATCAACCATACACCACATTAGATAAATCATAAAATCACAATAACGTACAAAGACCAATGCAACAACACAATGACTATGACCAAGACGCACAAACCAAGAGGGTACAAGACTATTGACACCTTGGAACGGAGTTACTTTCATGTCACCTTTATTCAACTTCCTGCCGTTGGGTTGGTTCAATGCTCACCCAGACCTATCGAAATAGGTGGAATCGAGTCTTATTCCTGCAAAGCCTGCATCCAACAAGGTGATATACAATATACATACATAAAATCAATTACAAAGCATTGTGAGAAGGATTTGCAGTGTAGCAGGGCACTCGCGAACGAGTGATGCTACCTGTCCCCTCACCAATTCATATCATCATCTAAAGCATTATAAGTTTACATTAATTTGCATCAATATCATCAATTACTATTTTCTAGTCTACTGAATTCCAAATAATTTCATCAAAACAATCGTAATAAAATATCATCATAATATCCATGGCATCATAAGAGTATATAATCAGTAACAGTCTAAGCTACCACAACATAATATCAACAGTATCATCAAAACCACAATGTGCCAAACAAAACCACAGAGAATGTCAAAAATCAAGCAATAATATGAGGGGTATTACACCACCATGGATCCATGCCATGCTTACATTTCATCTACCTATCATCAATGCTTGAAGTTCATTTAATGGAATGGAAGTCGCGATACAAACTGATCCCTAGCCATTTGAATACTGCCGTTCACTCGAAGCTTCTTTCCCGCACTCCCATTATTGTCTAGGAGTGGAAATGGGACCATTGCTAGCATCCTCATCCAATCCATTATCTAATCCATCACCCACCACCTCATTTGCTCTGTCTTCTGCATATGATTCCACTATCACCAAGGTCCAAATCATCGATAAGGGATGTGGTGAGTATGAGATGCGTATTGCTTTGAGTGTGGCGATCGTGCCACCCTCACCACACACATATGGTCAACCCTCCAAGCCTGCACCAAAGGAAGAGCAAAAGGTAGTCACCTTGAGCTCCAAAAATGTGTGAACCAACACTTATGTATCTCCCATGTTACCACAGTATATGCCTGAAGATGACATTAGTTAGTGGATATATCATGAAGAACTTGAACCTACTCCCCCTTTAAAGGAATATTTTCAAGAGATGTACCCTTGGCCTTCTAAGTACGCTAAGAAACACAATTATCAAGGGGGAGGTCTTGGTCCAAAAGAGCTAGGAAGAAAGTAGTCGATTGACACTTCCATACATCCAAAGAATTTAGGCTTAGGCTATGACAAAAAGAAAAAGGGTCTCGTGTCATTGACTAGTACTTCTAACAACGTCAGCGTAGGAAATGGTCTTTTGGAAGATATACTAGAGGAAGAGTGTATCATACACGTGTATGATGATGTAGATCACGTAGACCTCTCCTCCATGTTCAAATGCCTATCTGTTTGCACTATCAACCTTTCCCTTCACCATCCCGAGCTCATAGATTGGGACCTATGTGAAAGCACACCTATCAACTCACTTACCTCAGTGGATACCTATGTACACCTCATGGGATTGGGGGAAGATGAACACCCTAGTCAAAAAAATAAGAAAAAATGAAATCCAAAAGGGTCACCTAGTGAAAACCTCCTTGAGGCACTTCTTGACTCAGAAAAAAGTCAAAACAAAGGATGTATCTGATGGTGAAAACCTCAATGAGACACCAGAAGATAGGGATGTTCATCTTCCCCTCTTGGGAACACAATGGTCTGAATGATCATCTATCCTGATAGAGGAAACACAAGAAATCAATTTGGGAACTGAAGAAGACCCCAAAATCACTTATGTAGCCAAGGCATTATCAGAAGAAGAGTATTCTACTATCTCCAAGCTCCTTAAGGAAAGTAAGATCAATTTTTCACGGGCATATTCAAACATGCCTAGGTTAGACCCTGCCTTGGTAGTACACCATCTAGATGTTCGTCCTGATGCAAAACTAGTTAAGTAGAAGCTTCGCAAAATGCACCCACAAGTTTCCCTATTGGTCAAGAAAGAATTAGAAGTTGTTGGAGGCCAAATTTATAAGACCCATTGACTACTCTGAGTGGATCTCCAACATCCTACCAGTAGCCAAACCCAATGGGGATGTAATAATATGTACGGACTTCTGAGACCTCAATAAGGCTTGTCCTAAAGATGAATTTCCTTTGTCAAACATAGATATGCTAGTTGATTTAACTACAGGACACGAGATGTTGTCCCTCATGGATGGCTTTTCTAGATACAATCATATCAAGATTGCACCTGAGGATCAACATAAAACAACATTCACTACACCTTGGGGTACATTTTTCTATAACATCATACCTCTTAGTTTTAAGATCGCTGGGGCAACCTACCAACGTGTAATGACCGTCATCTTTCATGATCTTATCCACATCATCATGGAAGACTATGTTGACAATTTGTTAGGAAAATCCAGAACTAGAGCAAAACACCCTGTAGTCTTAAGACAAATCTTTGAGCGTCTAGAGCACTACAAGTTGTGCCTCAATCCGAAAAAGTGTGTGTTTGGGGTTATGTCAGGAAATTTGTTGGGCTTCATTGTCTCCAGGAGAGGTATAGAAGTAGATCTGGCCAAGTTCAAATCAATTATGGATATGCCTCCACCTCACAATCTAAAATAGTTAAGGAGTCTCCAGGGTAAGCTACAGTCCATCAGAAGACTCATAGCATAGTTAGTTGACAAGTGTCAACCATTCACCCACCTCTTGAAAAATAATACATCCTTCAAGTGGGATCCTATGTGTCAGCAAGGTTTTGACAAGATTAAGAAATACTCGGCTCATCCTCTCATCCTTATGCCCCCAATCCTAGGGAAGCCACTCTTATTGTACATCTTTGCTACCTCAGTGGCATTGGGGGCACTACTAGCACAACATGATGAGTCATTCAAAGAATGAGAAATTTACTATATTAGTCGAGCCTTAGTTGGCTATGAGCTTAACTATTCTTCAATGGAGAAGGCCTTCCTAGCTGTAGTTTTTTGTTCACAAAAGCTTAGACATTACATGCTTAGTCATCTTGTTAAATTAATATCAAAAGTTGACCTGCTTAAGTATTTGCTATCCAAAACAACTTTGAATAGATGAATGGCTAAATGGGTCATGTTGTTGAGCAAGTTTGATATAGAATATGTGGACCAAAAAGCTATTAAGAGACAGGTGATAGCGGATCAGTTAGTCAATGCTCCCTTGATTGATGCACATCCTTTGGTGACATAATTTCCTAATGAAGAGGTATTTACAGTAGCAAAAGCCACCACATGGACACTATATTTTGATGGGTCATACACACATAATAGATCAGGGGTAGGCATCTTGTTTGTCACCCCCCAAGTTGATTACATCTCAAGGTCATTCAGACTAGCCTTTCCATGCACAAACAATATAGCAGAATATGAAGCTCTTCTCACTGGCCTTAGAATTGCAATCAAATGGAATATCACTTACTTAAGGGTCTTTGGCGATTCATAATTAGTCATCAAACAGGTCAATGATGAGTTTTTAACAAAGGATGAGAAGTTGTTACCTTATAAATGCATGGTCAATGATTTCAAGAAGTCTTTCACCTCTATTCAATTTGACCAGATCCCCAGAGTATAGAACAAAGTTGTTGATGCGATGGCTACAATTGGTTCCTTAATTGACATGCCCAAGGATCAAATAGAGTGTGAATTCCTGGTTGAACAACTTTTAATCCTTTCATACGATGTCCCTGAGACTGAGATGGTGTGCGAAATCGTAGGTCCTGCCTTCCCATGGTATCATGAGATCTATGCTTATCTTCATGACAACATCCTACCCGCTGACCTTACCCACAATCAACATAATTCATTCATCCAACGTACATCCCATTACACCATTGTAGGTGATACTCTTTATCGTCGCGAATATGATGGAACTCTTCTTTGGTGTCTAAACGAGGCTGAAGCTCACATTGCATTAACAAAAGTACATAGCAGTGTTTGTGGGGCCCACTCAAATGGAATGGCCTTAGCTAGGAAGATTCTCAGGGCTGGTTACTATTGGCCTACATTGGAGCATGACTCTTGTGACTTCTTGAAGAAATACTTACCTTGCTAGCAACATGTGGACCTGATACATGCTCCTGCTCAAGATCTGCAACCTATCATAGCACCATGGCCTTTTTCTCAGTGGGGTTTCAATTTAGTTAGCAAGATATATCCTCCATCCTTTGATGGCCACACCTTCATTATCACTTCCACTAAGTACTTCACTAAGTGGGTGGAAGCCATACCACTCTCCCAGATAACGGGTACTCAGATATCCAAATTCATCCTTTACCATATTATCTGCAGA
The DNA here is from genome assembly GCA_007258455.2 of Sequoia sempervirens. Classification (NCBI taxonomy): domain Eukaryota; kingdom Viridiplantae; phylum Streptophyta; class Pinopsida; order Cupressales; family Cupressaceae; genus Sequoia; species Sequoia sempervirens. The sequence goes on along the minus strand of VDFB02093736.1, from coordinate 6,136 downwards.
TATGGCATCCCCTCCACCATCATTTCCAATAATGGTAAAACATTCAAAAACCATGTTGTAAAAGAGGTATGTGACACCTTTCATATCCAACACCGGTGGTCCATGCCCTATTACCCTCAAGGTAATGGACAGGGTGAAGCCACTGACAAAACTTTGATCAAAATCTTGAAAAAGATTGTCAACAGTACTGGTTGTGATTGGCACCTCCACATCCACCTCGCCCTTTGGGCTTATCACACATCCATTTGCACTCCCACTGGAACCACTCCATATTCCCTTGTTTATGGTGTTGAAGCAATCTTTCTGATTGAAGTTGAGATCTCATCTCTAAGAATATCTTTGAAGAATCTCATCACTAAAGAAGACTCATGGGTTGCTCGCCTTGCTCAATTGGATCTCCTAGATGAAAAGAGGATCAAAGCATGCAATCATCTTCAGGTGTATTAGAATCGTCTCAAGAGAAGTTACAACAAGAAAGTTCATCCCCGCCAATTTAACATTGGAGATCTAGTTCTTAAAGAGAATCACCGTACCCAACAGGACCGAGACAAGAAGGGAAAGTTCAAACCTAATTGATTGGGTCCTTATGTTATTACAACAAAGTATGGATCAGGGGCATACCACCTTGCCACACCTGAAGGGGAGCCCCTCGAAGAGCCTATCAACATCATGCACCTGAAGAGGTTCTACACCTAAATCAGCTGAGTCCTCCCATTCTGCCAAAATTAGAAAAAATACAAAAAAATTAAAAAATCAAAAAAATCCAAAAAATAGTAAAGAGAAATAAATTTGTCCTATGGTGAAAACCACCCTTGGTGGCACCTTGGATAAGTATATTTGGTGAAAACCTAGTAATAGGCATCATCCGTACAGAGCTTAATCATTATCTACCTTATGTCCTAGTTGCTACATGTCTCCATCCATCTTATCCTCACATCCAATTCCTAACATCCTATCTTATCCTATCACTTTGCATCTCATCCTTGGCCACTTGGTACATTTTGATTAAGCATTGGACGATCATCAAATATCCATAATCCAGAGCTTTTTCATCCTAATCCAAGCTTATATCAGTTTCACGTCATCATCTAGGGTCCTTCATCGTGTATTTGTTCCCGTCTTGTCCTGTCAGTATTTTTGGTCTTTGTCGAACTACATTGCCCCCGCACTTTCATGTAGGCAAGGTCAATCTTTTGATCCACCCTTGAGTATTTGTTGTCATTTACTCATCATGCCTTTCATCATCCATCATCGATCTCCATTGTCCTCTTTCTACTTTTATCCATGGTCTTTTTTGAACTATGAGGGCTCTACGCTTTCACGTAGGCAAGGCTAATCTTTGATTGGCCCATGATCCCCTAGGTATTTCGGATGTGTCGGTCATGTGTCAGTATTTTGTCTTGTATCTTGTGTCATTTTGTCAAGTGTGTCCCTATCTAGTTGGTTCTTCACAAATGGGATCCTCTAGTATCAAAAGATCTGAGTAGTGTCAAAAATCCTACGTCATGTGGGTCATCTTAGTTAGTTTCCATCATCGGTCTCAATAGGATGTATCCTTCCTAACTGACCTCATCAAACCCATCCATCCCCTCTGATCCTATGGCAAAGGACGTTGAAATTGATTGTGATATTTTGATGCTTTTTGCTTTTGTTTATTATTGAGCTCCCTATTACCACTAGTCAAGATCGCCATAATCTATCATATTATGGTGTGTTTTGATAGGTTAACATAGGGGCATATCTTGATCGCTTATTGTTGTTGTTTGTTGGGTTGTACCACATAGTACCCACAAGGATCTCTAAGATCCTGTGTTACGTTGGGACATCCCTTTGTGCTTGTGGTTATCCCAATACTTGGCCCGACCAAAGTCTTTGTCACTTTGGGGTGTTGGGATCACCTTATCTATTGTGTTTGTTTTATGCATTAGATGCTACCTTGCCTTGGTTTCATATACCCTGGCACTTGGTGTCTTACGCTATAGCAAAAATCAGTGCTTCGAAGATGGAAAATTAAATTAGGATTGCATTTCATAATTAATTTTGTTGCATTCATCCCTATCCATTAACCTATGATTTTGGTTGTGCAAATATTTACCTTCTCCCTTCCATTCTTCTCAGGATATCAATGGTTTTTGATAGGTGCAGTTTCACACCATTTACCCATATTCCCATTTATTGACACTTATATGTTGCATCATAGGTTCATTACATTTTATCCCTAGTGCATTATCATCTTATATATTAAGTTGTTAGGTTAATCATATTTGGTTATTTTAAGCATCCTATATTCATTTTCACATTCGTACATATTAGTTTATACGATTAACATATTCAATACATCACCACTTGCATCACAAAATGTTAAAGTCCATATCCATCATACATAAAACCATAAAACATGCATCACATCCTGCATTACACATGTTAGTTGCATCCATATAAGTATCAATATATAACATCATAAACATAATTACATCATCATGACCACCCATTGTAAAATCATAAACATACACATATGCATAAATAGAATCATCCATCACGTGAACATCATATAGTGTCAATAAAGGCTGTCGCATATCATATAAATATCAAAATCAAATATCCATTACATAGTCCATAATAATGTCCATCAATATCATCAAAATACATATCCATCGTATACATCATAATCCCCAAATAAAGTACAAGTACAAGGATCTAAATCAAATACTCTATATTGTCCACCTTGTACTTGTCCAAATTTGGTATCCTGTCATCTGCCAAAAGAGTTATCCACGTCCAACCTCTATGGAGAGTCAAGCACTGACCCCCTGCGAGGGAGGGTCCCCTGCGAGTCACTGTATCCTCAATTTTTTGTCCCTAGTGATTGGGATGGCGTGGGCATCTGAGGAGCCTAGCGGACAAAATGAAATGTGCATTACGCTGGATCTGGAACCGCATGTTGATAAGCGATCATCCAGTAGGTCACCTCCCTCATGTACTCATCTATCTCTACAACCTGATATTTAGTAGCATTTTTCTCATGTCTATATTTGTCTCAATCTCGGCTAATGATTCCCCTCTCCTGTGTCCATGCATCCTGTGCCAACCTTAGCTGATCTCTCTCTGATCCCAGCCGTGACACCTGCTCTGTGGCCCTATCTCTCTCATCTTGCATTTTTGCTTGCATAGCCTGCATAAGTGGTATATGTGCCTGCAATCTCTACACCTCTAGCCCTGTCTCACCCCCCTCACCTTGTGTTGCCTATGATCGAACTTGTAACACATCTCTCTCCATAATCTCTGCTCGAGCCACTGCTACATCCCTCTCCCCCTGTAGAGTCTACATTTGTCTTTGTGCAACATCCCTTTCCTCCTGCATCACCTATACTTGTGTATGCTCTTTGTCTCTCTCACCCTAAAGGTCCTGCACCTCTACATGTATCATGTCCCTCTCTCTTTGCACACTCTCTAATTGGGCCTTTACTGGCTCTACCCTCACCCTCGCATCCCCAAGTGTTGTCTCTGTCATGGACCCTATCCCAGAGCTTAGTCCTCTCCCTTAGTAGCACTGTCACCTGTGCCCTAAACTCTTCCATCTCCCTCTCAGCCTATTGCTGACCCTCTGTTGGAACCTGATTTGCTGCCCCTGTAGGCTCCTACTATCCCTTGGCCTGTGCTATAGTCATCGTTACCTATAGTCTAGCCTAATCCTAGGTCACCCTGGCCAGCTCACCATGTACTCCCTGCACCTTTGCTCGCAAATCATCTATCTCCCTCTCTGTGTCCTATACCTGTGAGGTCAGGTGATCAACAATGAAACCATAATGCCTCTGTCCCTTGCCTGAACTTTGTGCACCTCAACCTCTGCTATTTCATTTGTAGCCTCGCTTGCACCCCCCTCAACAATATGATAGGGTTTGGTACACCTGATACCATCGCTAGCGACTCTACCCTTAGAACACCAACATCCATAGCATCCTCCTAAGAATCATGCTCCTGCTCAGCCCTAATCGCCACTCGAACTCTCCTCAGTTGTCCCCTCCTTGGCACCCTCATCTGTCATCCTACAAATATCACCTCCCCCTCAAGCTCATCTCTCTCCTCACTCATCCCCATCTCTGGCTCATAGGGCTCCTGCTTAGCTCCGATCTCCACCTGGGCCCTCCTATACTGTTTACTCCTCCTCACCACCCTCCTTGGCTGTCCTACAACCCATGTACCCTCCTCCCTCACCTCCATCCCTGCCTCATCATGCTCCTTCTCTCCACCTGAGCTCTCCTCGATTGTCCTCTACTCCCTACTCTCGTATGTTAACCCACAACTCCTGCCTCCACCTCAAGTACATCCACCTTCTCCACCTCTGGCCCTCTCCCATCCCCATGTTGCCCCGCTATCCCTACCTCCTTCGAACCAATCATCACTCTAAGCCTCCTCTACTCTCTCTCCTCCTCGTCATCCTCTTCAGCTATCTTGTGGCCCTGACCTCACCCTGTCCTCCATCCTGTTGTCTTGAAGCCCCCGCATCCTCCTACTACCCAGCTACCCTAGCTCCTCTCTGCTATCCCCTCCCTCTCCTCTCACTCGCCAATCATCACTCATCCTATGATCCAAACCCTATGGCCCCCACAATAGACTCCTTAAGTGTAATCCTCTCCCACCAATGATTGCGGAACCGCCTGGCGTATCGCCCTGTCACCCCTACATCTACCTCCCCAACGGTCATCCCTAGGTAGGGCACTATATGTAATATCTCTTAGTGCCCTCTGGCAAACCTCGATGAAATCGGGTCTCCCCATCGCCGCTCTCGGGTGAGCCATCAAAACATGTATGGACCCTACAAGATATCCTGTACAATCTCAAATTGTCTGGTTTGTGTGCCTCCACTATCTGAGGCTCCAACCTGACTAAAAAGCATCTGGTCATGAAGTAGTTTTGTTGTCTCCCCTCATCCTCCCCCCATCTCGTAAACCGCTGAAACATGTACGACCGCCACACTATGTGCTCCTCTCGTAGGTCATCCAAAGTTTTTCTCCATCTGTCTACATCCCCTTGGCACTCATGGTGCAAAACCCAACCCTTGTCCTAATCATACCACCAAGCTATGGGTGTTGTCTCATCTGCCTGTCCTGCCCTCACCACTCCTAGCCTGACAACACTAATGTGTTTCTAGGCCCATACCTGCAATAGTGTCACATGTGCCACTCTAAGCACCTCTCAGTAACAAATGACATGTGTGTTTCTATAAAGATGTGCCAGTATGCATGTACCCCATGAAAATTGCCCCTCCCTCACCTCGATAATGTGTTGAATCACCTCCATACACCTTAAGTTGCAGAAATGCCCACTCTAGTCTGGCAACAGTAGTCCACTGATCATCCCACGTAAATATAGTGGTAACAGTGGCACCCTCAACGACAGGCATCGATCGACATCCAACATCCCCCTTTGCACAAAAAATTCATTTCGCCCAAATAGCACCCACACGGTGTGATCTAGCTCCTCCCTCATTGACGTCGTTGCACTCACCAAATGGCCTGCTATGGCCAACCTCAAAATCTGCCATACATCCTCCAAATTCACTGTCATCTCCCCCGTCGGAAGATGGAATGTCGATGTCTCTGAACTCCATCACTCTATCAACACTGTCAGCATAGCCTGATGTGCTCTAATCGTCAGGTATCCTAATAGATGAAGCAATCTTGTATGTTCCAAAGCATGGTAATCCACTCCGGTCATGGTCTTCGTTGTCGTCACCAACACCTTTGAATGCCTCTTGCGTGTCCACAATGAGTCAAAACTCTACATCCATAACAACCCCACATGTTAGTTTTCCTATCTTTTTTATCTCTTTCTTCTTTTTCTCTCCCGGCCCTAAGAAATCATTTTACTAATCTTTCCCCTCCCCCGCTTTTGGCCCGTCTTTTGCCTCTTTCGACTAGATCATCTTTGTCTCTTTTCCCCTCTCCCCCTGGGTGACCTCCTCCTAGGCTTTAGGCGAACCCGCCCTGGCCGATGGGAAAACCCGCCCCGACCTAGGGCATATCTGCCCGAGCTCGGGGCTGACCTACCTTGAGCTTGGGCGAACTTTCCCAAGTAAGGGGCAGACCCGCCCCGAGATCGGGCGAGCCCGCTCCGGTAAGAGGCGGACCCGCCT
>VDFB02093735.1:0-18258 GCA_007258455.2 Sequoia sempervirens | reverse complement strand
ACCAAACCCATGTTCTCACTCTAGATATAGAGTAAATAGTAGAAATAATAGGCCATTACTTTACTATTATTATTATTTGACCCATTGATTTTTGGGTAGGGCTTATAGGCTACTCTTGAACTCTTAGGATGCTTCACCTAAACAGAGAGAGATAAACACTACAGAAAAGATCTAGCTAGGTTCACTCAAATTATGGAATGTATGATGTAATTTAGACTAAATGTAATGATATAAATGCAATTAGATGATCTATGTGACTGATTACGTATGCAAAATCTAAGATTTATGCAATGTTAGAAAACACAATGTGATATGCAAACATGAACTAAGAATGAACAAATGGAAAACAAAATAGAAAAGGGTTGATTCAGAGTGCACTTGGGCAGAGAATGGTGAATCTAGAATCTTCTGAATGTTGTCTAAGATCATAGAAAATCACCAGTGGGACTCATTCGCCACTAATGGTGAATCAGTCCTACTTCTGATGAAAACTATTAGGAATGAGTTTCTGATTGTCGAGATCCAAAATCTAATAGTCTCAATTTCTAGCCTTAAGGTGGGACTCATTTTCCACTAATTGTGAATCAATCCTCTCCCAAAATTCTATGAAATTAGGGGATAATTTTGCAACACCAATTCTGAGGTTGTCTACTTGCTGGGTTGACAAAGTTAATTTTGCAAAAAACAAACATAAAGTCTTCTCCAAGCTTGAAATGATGTTGGTTTGACTTAAACAACCTTGTTGACCACCTTTCAACACCTAATTGCTTGTCAAATCTACATACAAAATTCAAACCCTTGTTGAAGAAAATCTGAAGATATAATAATGGTTGCTCTTGAATGCTTGATTGATGCTTGATCCAATGATGCAAAGTGCTTGAATGCTTGCATGAATGCGGAATAAGTGAACTTGATGAATAGGGGGTTAAAATGAGAAGAAAAACACTTATTGATACACACTTGTGCCTTAGTAATCCGATGATACCTCATCAGAGGCCAACATCAACTAATTTTGAATAAAAACCTGAAAGAAAAATTGAAATATTTTGAATTTGGAGCCAAGAGGGACTCATTTGCCACCCATGGCGAATGGGTTTGACCTTAGACTTGAATGTGGGTATCGGGAATTAATTCACATTTAATGTTGTTTGTTAGGTTTACATTTAAAAACACACTTAGTTAAGCCTTATAAGGGCATAAAAGAGTCAAATAAAGCATAAGAAAGGTGTAAATAGTGAAATTATGCCTAGAAAAGTGTGAAATCTTGTTACAACACTACAACACTTCAAAATAGGACTTGATAATTGATGAAAAGGTGAATTTTAGGTGAATTGTAATGAATAGAGTTTAGAAAAGTGTAGAAATGTTTTACAATACTTCACAACACCTTCACAAGATGCCATTATTTGAATTTTAAGGAACTAAACGTGCATGTTCAAGCCATTTTACATTGATAAATCAAAGAAAAATAGAACAAGTGTCATGGAGAAAGGCCTAAAAGACCATGAAGATGACAAGGGGCCATTTTTCTATGGTGCATTTTCTTGAAGTCTTAGTAACTTTTGTACCAAAGCAGCAGTTTTGACATTTTGGAAATGTGGAGACAAACTTCAGTTTCCTTTAAATTTGGTACATGTATAGGCCCAATACCTAGCACCATCTTTGAAACATGCTCTTCAATATGTTGCACTCCATCTTGTATGGCTGGAAAAGGAATTTGAAGGAAATAAATTAGGAAAAATGTGAGTTTTATTGTGAATTCAAATTTTAAAATGTTGTGAACTTCCTAGAGTGTAGATTGATAGCCTACAGATGTAGTAGGAGTGCCTTGATTTCCTCGACTGGAATGTCATTTTACAAATTTTTCTAGCAACCAAACCCAAAAAAAATAGAATTGACTATTATAATGGATTGATAGTATTGGTTGGAGAATGGATTCAAAGGAAATAATTTTAGTACCTTTGCTTGAAAAGCATTTATTCCAAACCCATTGAAGCATCTTATGAAAACTTGTCTAACGTCAAGACCAAGTCCATCTAGAGCCATCATTATGGACAATAGCAACCTAGGATCTCTAGCATAGAACATGTGAATATTCAAAGTCTTGCCTTCTATTGTTCTCACTTCCACCTACAATTTGAGACCCAATATATCATGATATATGCTCTCTATCATGTGACCAACATAATTACACAACTATCTAAAGAAGTTCACAAAAAAAATAATCACAAGCTCATCATATAGAATCAATGAAAATTGGAAACATGCTTTACTAAGAAAATTTATTTATCTAGAAATAAATATAATGAAATAATACAAAGTCAAATTTTGAAGGTAGGAGAGATGTGTGTTATTCAATAGGAGCTTCTTCATTGCTAACAATACTTGAGTTTAAATAGTTAGTGCTTTATGATTTTTTTTTATGAATAGGCATTGGTATCTATATTAAAATAAAGATAATCATACATATTCACAAAAAAAGGCTGGGTGGTAAGAAGGCACACCCCGAAAGTGACATGGGAAGAGCCTAGAAAGTAGGAAACATTCCAATAACATCAAAATAAAAAGGACATCAAGTGGTCATAGTAGTGCCAATAGAGGGTGGTGGTCCGACGCCTGAGTCGAACGATCCGATCTTTACCTGACGCTTTGACTTTGATCCTTCGATCTGATTTTGATCTTCTTTGTTCTCGCCGATCCCGGATTTCTCGATCGCCGACGCGCGATTTTCGACGACGCGATTTTATTCGACGAGACCTTTCGATCGACTCGATTTCGCCCTTTGATCGAGATCTTTCGACGATCTCCGACTGAGAAATGGTGCCTCAAATGTATTGGTGTTTGGGCCTCTGCGTTATTGAATAGATGGTTGAATATCGCCAAGACAAAGTTACTAGTCTAGGATCGAATTCCTATTGGAGAGAAATGGTTTCCTACTTAAGTTGCAGTTTTCTAAGTTTTCCTAACTTTTAGAGTCACAGGGTTCTAAAATTTCATAACCTCTTGACTTAGTGACTTTGGGGTTCTCTTCATTGTTGGCATGTCATGGGATTTCAAAAATTCATAACCTTTGATAGAAGTTCTGAAGTTTGGTTTTCGAGAGACATAGCTATCTCTTTGTTGTTGGCATGTCGCGGGTTTTCAAAACTTCATAACCCCCCTTTAGGTTCAAAAGTTTGGGTTTTGAGTGATAGTGAGATCCCTTTGTTGTTGGTGAGACATGGAAAATTTGGAAAGACTTCAGAAGATGTCTCCTCGACATTTTGGTAGAAGGCTGTAAGGACCTTGTCAAAGTGACTTAATATTGTCACTGGGATGTTGGATCAGGTCTCTTCAACATGCATATCTCTTCAACAAACTAGTGGTATAGCGAGCTGCAAGATCTTGTCAATGTGACTTCAGCTGGTCAGTGTGACTTCATTATATTAGTGGGAGACGACATGTTGTCTCAACAATATGGCAATGAGGTTGACTTGGTGATAATGTTGAAGTGGGGACCACATGGACCGATACTGTGAACATCGAAGTGACTATCTTGCATCGGTGGGAGGCAATAAGATGACCCATTGATATGGTGATATATAGCTCATTTCACATGGTTGTTAGGAAGCGGATAGAGAAATTGACTTTTCAATGTTTTGTTAACTATATGGAATGCTCTTGACCATTTACTATAGTCGCTCATTGGAAGTTGAACTGAATCATTCCCTATTGGAATGTTGTAACTAGGGTTAGGGTTAAGAATGAATATTATTAAAACCATAGAACGTTCTTCAAGATGAGAGTGAGAGGGAAATAGAATTGGGTTATGTTGCCAGATTCTCTTCAGATGGAACAAGATGTAAATCTCTAGTAACGGCTTAGAGCCTGTATTTGTATTTGTAACTTTTTTGTTGCCTAATAATACAATGGAAATCTAGGCTTTGGAGTGTGGAGTTTTTTTACCTATAAGGGTTTTCCCCATGTAAATTTGTGTGTTCATATTTTCTATTCCATCTTTCATGTTTAATGGTTCTGCATGATTGAATCTATTCAATGGTGTTGTTTTGGAACTAGTTTAATTAACATTAATTTTTCTCTAAGGGTCAATGTGGGAAATGAACTATGTCTGATTCCACTTTATGGCATAGTAGTATGTATCTTTGAGGAAATAAAAAGAAATTAAAACTATCAAATGAACTACTAATCTTGGACTTTTCTTTCTAAGATGACTGATATTTCCCTTACAAGTGGTATCAAAGCCTCTTTCTGAGATTTTCTTGTGCTTTCATGTGCAAGTTTGTGTGTTTCATGTACTTGCATGGAATCACATGTGTCTTGCATGTGCTTGCATGTTGATTCATGTAATATTTCCCAGTGTTTTGGTTCTTTTGGATTCCTTCTATTATATTTCTTAGCCTAGCAAGCTTGAGGAGATTTGAAGGAGTTGGTTGATGATTCATCCTTTCATGAGTAAAAGTCCTTTCTCTTTTGAGACAACACACAGTGTGAAAGACATTGAAGATGGAGAAAATGGAGTTGATCATATTGTAATGATGTGGTTTGAGGCTCCTGGTTGGTAGTGGTATAACCCTGATGCATGGGATGGAATATTTTGCTTCGTGGTTGTGTTGTGGCAAAAGTTTTCATATTGGGTGTTAGTATGTTGGGCTCGCTGTTGATATGGAGAAGTTTGGGTTGTTTCAAAAATGTGGAGAAATGTGCTTATGTTGGGAATTTTATCCTAGTATTGGAATTCATAGTTTTATTGGTACCTTGATTGCATGAAGGCTAAGGAGTTGGTCATTGAATGATTTAAAAGCTCCTACAATAGCTTGTCTCCCTCAGATGCGCGTACATGTTGGTGGTTGAGGAGTTGGCCTCAAAATGGGCTTGGGGTTTCTAACTGCCTTCTTCTCTCATGGATGCTTTGTACCTACCTGGTTTAGACTCGTGCTTCTGGGTATGTGTAGGATCATCATAGAAAAAATAGGCCCTTAAGTGGCAAAAAATTTAGAAAAAATAGAGTTAGGAAACTTGACGTAAAAATTTGAATAAGTTATCTATATTATTTCAAAAATATGTAAGAATAGAATCTATAGAAAATTGAGTGTAATTTCTAAACTACTAGGTTTATTTTAAAAAAAGAAAACCTATTTGGTAAAAAAATTTGAAATTTCAATGCAGTAGTACTTAAATTTTTAGGGAAAAAATAAGTAGGTGTCTTTTCCAATCTCAACCACAATAAAATGATTTAATATTTTTTATAAGATTTTAAATAAGTGAGGACTCATGCCCCAATGTGGTCCATATTGTTTTGTAATTTTTTTTCCAAGTAAATAATTAACTATGAATTTCTTATTACAACTTTTAAAAAATATAAAACTTGTATGTCTAACCACCTTAATCCTTGGTCAAAATTTCACATGAAATTCATATTTTTTAATCCTAGTATGTAGTATAGAATGTGACACATGTTTGATTCAAAATGTGATATTGTTTGAAAGCTATGATGTTTTTCAATCAGCTTATCAATCAAGACTTTAGCAGTAATTCAAATAGAAAAGGAATAATCATTATTTATTAAATTCAAAGTAAAGCATAATTTGTATTGGTGGAAAGTTTAGAGTCTCCCTTAAAAAACCTTTTCGCTTCATCAATTTTGGGTAAAAAAAAGTCATCAACCACATACCCTACACATACCCATCATATCACCACTTTTTGGCCCATCATGATCCTACACATACCCTTCTAGGTCTAAGATTTTTTTATAGGTTTTCTTAAAAATCTATGGTGATTCTCATTCATGATAATCCATTTTCTAGTTTAATTGTTATGGTGTGTATGTTTCAAACTTTTAAGTCATCCAGATGTGAAGTGGATATGGGTGTGCATGGGTGTTCTCAAACACAGTGGTTTTGTAGGTTTTACATTGTCAAGTAAAACTTGTGGTTATGTGGTGCTGTTGTTAAGCTATTTTCTAGACCTTGGATTTTGGGATGTGACTAGATGAGATAGTTCTAGTTTGGCATGGTAAAAGGTGTGTTTTCTTTCTTTGCATGGGACTGTTGGTAAGTGATTCATCACTCAACATTGTTGTGGTGTTGCTTCATGGTTTCCTAGACTATGGTGCTCATTTTGGACCTGATTGGAAAATCAGGTTTGACCTTGATTTGGTGTTTGAGTCATTTTTTCTATGTGGTTATTCTCTTTGAGATCTCAGTGTTGCTAGTCTAGTGCGATGATGGGTTTGCACCTTTTTTGTGATTGATGTTTGAGTTATGCAGTTGGTGGATTAGCTACCCATTGGTTATAGTTAGATAACTCAGAAGTGGACTGTCTATATCCACAAGATTGATTCAATTTTGGTGCAAACTTGTTAGCTGGCCTTGTTTGTGGTCACTTGTGCATTGGTGTGGTTGTTTTGAGATGAGAGGATGAATGGTATTGATTACTAGAATAGCCAATTAAGGGGACCTATAGCATGAGTATCACATTGTCATGGATAGCTTGGAAACACAGTTTTGTGTAAGTTTTTGATAGTGACGGTGTTGTCTGCTTGTCTTGAAGATCTTGGTGTTGTTGGGTATTATTGTTAGATGGACATGTTTCTCTATAGATTTGAAGGATTTCCATTTTAGCAAATATTTGGTCATGATGCTTGGAGAGCTCTATTGCCATGTTTTAGTGGGAGCTTTAGCAGTGACTGTGTATTCATCACTTGGTGGTGAATGATCTTATTTAGTGTTGCAGATGTTACTAGGAGTAGCTCTTAGATCCTATTGTTGTAGAATGGTTCTTTCGCATTTGCATGGACACTATTTAAATATGTGCAACATTTTGGAACCATGGAGGATGTTTGGAGTCTATCGCTGAGGTGTTGGTAGTGCCTGATAGGTGATGTTATTTAGAGCTTTGGCATGTTGTGTTGCTCTTGAGACCATGGTTAGTTCACCTAAAGCATGGCATCTCTTAAGGGGGATGTTTAGATCATAATGTCATGATAAGTTCTTGATTCAGATGATTGGAGCATTGATAGTGGTTTGGTGATTATTTGTGTTATGGGTGTATTTGTCATATGCTTGAAAACTTCATGATAGTATAGTGATGCTTTTGGAGTTTACCATGATATGATCATTTTTTTGTACTCATGGATACATCAAGAATAAGGTGAGCCTGCAATTCTCTTGAGATGAGAGAAGTGTTGTTGATGGATACTCTTGATAAAGATTTCAGCAGAAATTCTAAGGAGCCTACACCTTGGTTGGATGTGAGTTCAACAAAGACCAATGAGGATTTTTCTCTTGGAGAAGTCATGAGTACTTGGTTACCCTGGAGGAGCATCCTCTTTCCCTACTCTTGGCCTACTCAGCGGTTTATCACTTGAGAGGTATTTTACATTGTTTCTCTCAGGTATTTTATTCTTTCTTTCATAAATATGGATCTTGAACTGTTGTTAGATGATTCTGAAGGATTCATTGTGAGACACAGATAACATGGTTATCTCCTTATGCATTGTGATTAATTTCATTGATGTTGATTTTAGGAGATACATTGGGTGTATTTCCTTAGATGGAAAATGAAATAGTTTTATTTTCTTGGAGAGGCTTACATCCATGTTGATTACATGATATATATGATATGTTTGATCTTGGTGATTGAACAATTGGATGTTGTAAAGGATTTTCTCTTGGGGTTGTGAAGAAGATCATACTTGGCATAGTTGGCATTCAAAAGTGTATGTAGGAGGATTTTCTATGGATTTATGATGTACATAGTTACTCTCTTTGGTTTTGGTTGTCTTCCTAGATGTTTGGTTTCATATTACATTGGTTTGAGGTTTGGTCAAAGCTGTAGTGATCACTAGTTTGTGTACATGTGTTTTCACTCATGTTCTTGGGTGATGACATGGAGGTTCTTAATCTTTTTCCTTTGTTGGGTGTGAAGATCTTGGGAGAGGTGTATTTATAGGTTTTGTATATCACTATGGATGGTTCCTTGAAACTACATGTTTACACTCTCTATGTTATGTTATTGGTAGAATCGTTATGCCTTGTTCTTTCAAAATTGACATTACCCATGTTGTGGGAGTTCTTGGATGTGTTTGGTCTTCCTTAACTAGTTTGTACATGGAACTTGTATTTACGGTTGATGGGTTGGATATGATGCTAGCATGAGTTTACTAATGAGGATACCTTGGAGGTATGCTAGATTGGATGGATTAGCACTTGTTGTGAGTGCTATTTTGAGTCATGTGGGTTGTTTAGTTGGATGGGAGCAGTTAGTTTTCTAACCTTCTTGTTTTAGCTAGCATTCTATCTTATTTCTAGAGAAAGTCTTCACGATTGTGTTTAGGTTGAAGATTTGAAGTTGATGTTGTGATGCTTGTGTATATCTTGAGAGCACAGTGGAGTGGTGTTAGTGTGTTGAAACCCTCACTGATAGTTGGTTCTGATGGTGGTGTCTCAGATTAGATTGGTACATATGTATGCCATGGCTTGTTCCTTTTCTTTAAAGGATGGCTAGAACTGTAGCCTAATATGGTAGACATCATAGATGTTGTTGCAAGTACCTTGGATGATACAAAGGATCCATGTGTTGATTGGTCGGTAGTGCATTCTTCGACAAGTGGGAAAAAGTTGAGAAATGGTGCCTCAAATGTACTAGTGTTTGGATCTCTATATTGTTGAATAGACAATTGAAGATCACTAGGACAAAGTTACTAGTCTAATCAAATTCCCACTAGAGGGAAATGGTTTGCTACTTAAGTCATGGGTTTCTACTTTTTCCTAACTTAAGTCACAGGGTTCTGAAATTTCATAACCTCTTGACTTAGCGACTTTGTGGTTCTCTTCATTGTTAGAATTTCACAAGATTTTTGAAATTCATAACCTCCGATAGAAGTTCTAAAGTTTGGTTTTCGAGTGACATATAAATATCTTTGTTGCTGGTTTTTTTTGAGTTTTCAATACTTTGTAACCTCCCTTGAGGTTTAGAAGTTTGGGTTTTGAGCAATAGTACGATCCCTTTGTTGTCAGTGAGACATGGCGTGATTGGAAAGACTTTGAAAGATGTCTCCTCAACATTCCAATAGAAGGCTACAAGGACCTTGTCGGGGTGTCTTAACATTGTTGTTGGGATGTTGGATCATGTATCTTCGATGGACCAATGATATAGTGAGTTGCAAGATCTTGTCAACGTGACTTCAGCTGGTCAGTGTGACTTCATTATAGTGGTGGGAGATGACATGTTGTCTCACTGATATGGTGATGAGGTTGACTTGGTGATAATTTTGAAGTGGGGACCACATGGACCGATACAATGAACATCAGAGTGACTATCTTATATCGGTGGGAGGTGATAAGATGTCCCATCGATATGGTGATATATTGCTTACTTCATATGGTTTTTGTGAAATAGATAGAGCAATTGACTCTTTGATATTCTATTAACTATATGGAATGCTCTTGACCATTTATTGCAGTTTCTCATTGGAATTTGAACCAAACCATTCCCTATTGGAATGTTGTAACTAAGGTTAGGGTTAAGAATGAATGTTATTAAAACCCTATAACATTATACAATATCAGAGAGAGGAAAAAAATGAGGTTATACTGCCAGATTCTCTCCAAATGGAACAAGATGTAAACTTCCTGTAAAGGCTTAGAGCCTATAATTGTATTTGTAATTGTTTTTTACTGAATAATACAATAGCGATCTAGGCTTTGAAGTGTGGGGTCTTTTACCCGTATGGGTTTTCCCCACATAAATCTGTGTTTTCATATTTTCTATTCCATCTTTCATGTTTAATGGTTCTGTGTGATTGAATCTATTGAATCATGTTGTTTTGGAACTGGTTTATTAGCATTAATTTTTCTCTAAGGGTCAATGTGGGAAATGAACTATGTCTAATTCCACTTTATGGCATAGTAGTACGTTTCTTTAAGGAAATAAAAAGAGACTAAAAATATTGAAGGCACTACTGATCTCAGATGTTTCTTTTTGATATGACCAATATTTCCCTTACACCACTCTCCCTCCCTCCTCTATTTCCCTCTCCCTATATTCCCCTCTTTATCTCTCTTTCTCTCTATCTCTATTTCTCTCTCTATCACTTTATCTTACCATATATATCTTTCTATCTCCATATTCTTCTATATCTCTCTATATCAACATCTTTACTAATAACTCCCTAGCTCTCTATATTTGTATCTCTACCTTTACCTCTCTTTATCTATATATTCTCTCCCTCTCCCTCTATCTTCCTCTTCTCCTGTCTATAAATAGAGAGAGGGTGAGTGGAGATAAAGACAAGTAGATAAGGAAGGTTAAAGAGGTAGAGAGACATGACGCACAGACATCCAAAGGAGACACGGGGAAAGAGGGATGGAGGAAGCATGCAGAGGAAAACGGGGATAGCAGAGGAGTGATGCAATGAGTAAGATGAAAAGGACAGGAAGAGGCAGAAAGAGTAGGTTGGAGGATGTGGACAAAAGAGGAAGGACACAAAGACGTGGAGAGGTACCTAGGTGGAGGGGAGGGTGGAGGGAAGGGATGGAGGGTGGAAGGAAGGTGGAGGAAGAGGGATAGAGGGAGAAGTAGAGAGAGAGGGTGAGTGGGAAGGTGAGAGAGAGGTAGATAGGAAAAAGAGTGAAAAGAGATATAGAGAGACATAAAAAGGGAGAGAGAGGGGGAATGGGGAAGGGATAGAGCGAGAGGTAGCAAAAAGAAATAGAGAGAGGAGATAAAGAGAATTAGAGAGGGAGGGAGTAAGGGAGAGGTAGAGATAGAGAGGTAGGGTGGGATGTATATAGGGAGAGGTAGGAAAAAAATATGAAGATGTACATGGGAGATAAAGAGTAGAGACAAATATAGAGAGAGGTAATGCATGGTCACCTTCCATCTCTCTACCTATCTCTTCCTCTATCTCTCCAAATTTACCTCTCTCTCTTTGTTTCTACTTCTATTTATCTTTTATATACATCTTCATCTTTGTCTAACTATCTCTCCCTATAACCCTCCCACCTTGCCTCTCTATCTCTACCTCTCCCTTCCTCCTTCCCTCTCTACTTATCTCTACCTCTAGGGAAGTGGAGAGAGAGGTAAGGTGGGAGGGGTAGAATGAGATGTAGGGAGAGAGGGTGAGGGGAGATAGGGAGAAGTAGAGTGGGAAAGAGAGAGATGTATATATCAACGGGGAGGGAGAGGGGGAAGGAGAGGACAGGGGTTGGGAGGAGATAGAGATGAGATATGAATGGTGGAGAGAGACAGGGTGGAGGGGATTAGGTGGAGAGAAGGAGAGGATAGATTGGTGGTGGAAGGAGAGGGATTGGGAGAGAGAGAGAGAGGAGATAGGAATTGTTAGGGTGGGAGGGAAAGAGAGAGGGAAGGATGGAGAGAGGTAGAGAGATAGGTCTAGAGCTCAAGGATAGAGAGATTGAGAAAGATAGGTCTAAAGAGGGACAAAGAGAGAAGGGAGGGAGGGATGGATAAGTAGATAGTTAAGTCTATAGTTCAATAGATTGATAGGGAGAGGTCTGAAGAGGGAGGGAGGAAGGGACAAAGAGACAAGTGGAGGGACAGGTCTAGAGCTTAAGAGGAGACATAGTGAAACATAGATAGGTAGAGAAAGGGACAAAGAGATATGATAGTTTACAAAGATTTGTTTATCTCCTTACTACAAAAATTATAAATATTTTATTATTCATTACTTTTTCTAATGCTTCAAGTATTTTGAGATGAGTGTTACAAAAAATCATGAATAAGGGACTTCGTATGCGAATAGTGAGCATTTCTGAGATTTTTTTAGTGGCTAATATTTGCCAATTGGCTAATAGTTAAAATTTGGGAGTTTGAAATTGGCTAATAATTTGAGCTACAATGTGACTTGAATTGTCACATTTTTACAAAAATTTATTATAGTCTTATTTAAATTTCCAAATAATTTATTTTATTAAAAATTCTAACTCAAATATTTGCCACAATATTTGATAGATGATTAGATCAAATTTTCCTAAATTTTATAAATTGTAGTAGAAATCTATATTAATTTACCAATAGAATATCATAATTATTAGTTGCTTTAGGACTATATTTCTAATCTTCAGTTTCCACCATTGATTTATAATATAATCTAATGGCCCTTGTTGTATTTTATGAGATAAAATGTTCCCATGATCTGTAATACTTATGGGGCCCACAATTTTGGGTCTCATGAGCATTATAGATTGTGGGTAAATTTTACCTTACAGAGTACAATGAGGGTCATTAGATCAATGAATTAAAAAATAAATTGATCCCATTATAGTATATATATCATGGGTATATTTTACCTTGCAAAATACAATGAGGGCAATTATATTATATTTTAAAAAACGGTGGAAAGTAAATATATATAGTCTACCCTTCAACCCATCAATAATTTCCACCCCTGGCCCCTACTTTTCCATTAGAATTATTTTTAAATTGGATAGATTTGTCATCATAATTAATTCATTTTCCTATTATTTTTCATAAGGGAACCCGACCCATAATCTGGAGATTCACTTTTAGTATGAGCATACCCAAAGGCTCGAAGATGTTTCTATGTTTCATGAGATTGTTGAGTCTATGAACTTGGCATCCAAGTGCAACAACTATCAAGTTTCATAATCATATTATATTAGGACATCCTTCTTAACCAAAAATATGGAATGCATTAAAAAGACCACAAAAAACTTTCCAAATCTTTCAAAAGACTTACAACAATAATTATAAAATTTATTTAAGCATAAACAATACCTAAGTCATACACAATAAATTTGGAAACAATACACTGATTAGATCATCATATGAATACTCATGCACAATAATATTAATATTGGGAATATTCACACACAATAATATTAATATTGGTATTCTTCACATTATAGTTTCATTACTATATGGTTCAACCCAATATTCTTATAATAAAATTTGGTTCATTAATTAGATAATATATGTACTTTCACTCATAATTAAATATGATCTTAATGACCAATGGTAAGTGACCCCATATAGAAACAATATATTTAAAAATTAACACTTAGATTTTAGTAGAGTTGACCTTGAAATTGGTTACCCATAATACAATGCAACATTGCTAAGGAATCTACCTATGATGAGGAAAAACATATTTTGTATCATTTAATGGGGCCCATATTAATGGTTATGTTCTATGTGTAGGGAAAACATGCTACAACATATGGTGATAACATTAAATTATTGTGACCAAGTAGTCTAACATGGTATCCTTCCTATGTCAATCAATATACTAAACCTTTAGTGAAGGACCTCTTAAAGTTGTTAAAAACCTAATATATAAAAAAAATATCATTCTCATAATAATAATAAGCCATTTGATAAAACCTTAAACAAGTCATATATCATAAAATATAAATATGTACTCCCAAATCCATGTAAAGTACATAATTCTGTGTAAAATTTAAATAGAACACTCATTGATTCAAAACAAACATGAACAATTCACATAATAGCTCAATAAAGTGTTACAATTCCACACGAAAAATTCTTTTAGATCATTTTAATTCTCCGTAAGATTTATTTTTTTCATCCACATTTCCACTACTTCCACACTTGAAAAAAAAAATATTAATTTGATAAAATATTTATATTAACAAAATAATTATAAAATTGTTTATCTTGCAATTTTTGACATTGATGTTATATTTATTTCTACATATTCTTAGCTTAAAAATAAATAAGAAAATAAGAAAATATTAAATTCTTATACAAATCAACTCCTCACAATTATAATTTTAAAAAATAGAACTCTAAATATAATGAAAATACATTATCATCATCTCTTAAAAAATTCAAATATAATTTCCAATTCTTTTGCATGGTTCACACATGTGAAAAAATAAATTAAAAAGGGGAATAACAAATTAAAAAGGAATGTTCTTTCTAAGGGGGTTAAGGACAAAAATGAACTTTATGGGGAAGCTTCCTCTCCTCTCCCAGTGACTCATTTGCAGGAGGCTGAGGATGGGAACTGGAAGAGAAGGTTTTTGAGAACTACTGGCCAACTCTTAGAGAAGGGTTTCCCTCTTGCCCTAGCTGAAGGTATCTTTGGTGGGGCTTCTCTGGGTGCTGACATTGAGATGCAGAGGTAGGGGAAGGAAAGGGATGTGGGTGGAGGACATATTGTGGGCACTAACAAAGTGGATGTGGATAGGCTAATGAAAAGGAAGGTTGTTGTGAAGGAAATAATCTACTCCATTCGAAAGATAAAGACTCCTGCCTCTGCTGGAAAAGGTAAGGATATTTATGCTAATAAGGTTCATGTTAGTGCTTCTGATGAGGATGTGGTTGTGGGGAAAGGGATTGAGAACTTTGATAGAGAGGATGTTGATGTGTTGGGATTGGCTCATGATAGTGCTAATGTGTTGTTTAAACTTTTTAAGTGGTTCTTCCATGAGATTAACATGACTAATGTAATAATTAGAGCTATTGCTAGTAAGGTTGAGGATCCTTCTATCCAAAGATAAATTGATTATCTTATGGACTCTCTTAATACTGTGGCTAATGTTAGAAACCAAGATCTGAAATGCAAACCAGAAAAGCCATCCATAGAAGAGAAAAATAGAAAAAGAAAGAGCTTTGCAAAAGATGTGCAAAATAATAATATTTAGGAATTAAATAATTACAAGATATGATTTTCTTTATAAAAGAAAAGTATGCATAACCCTAATCTTAACTTGAGCAACAAGATAGCTCAACAAGATAAGGATGACAATAATTAACCTAGGAATTAAATATCACCTAAGTAAAGTTATGCAAGTGTAATTAAATATTAATTACACTAACACCCCCCCATAAGTGCAACTTAGGGAGACTAACAAAGCATGCACCTAAAACTAAGATGAATGCAAGAAAGCATGAATGCATCCCTACAACAAGGCCTGATCAGGTACCCAAGTACAAATGCAATAATGAGGTAGAGAAGGAAACCCTGGTGGGACAAAAACTCCCTACAATGAGATGACTCTTGTAAAGAAGCACTGGAAGAAAACTGGAGACTAACACTGGAACTGCAATTTGACAAGCAAGGAAAGATACTTCTATCTACAAGAAACCAAATCAGAATCATAATAATGTGACATCAAACCCGATGCCATGGAACACTGGAAAACTCACAAACTAGAAGAACCCTAGAATGTGAAGCAATAGTAGATGAAATGATGACAGAATCTTGAAACCATGTATCTTGATGCCGATGCCAAACTGAGACTGAAAATCTTCCATATGAACAAGTACCATAAAAACATGGCCCTCAAAATGAGGAGGATTTGAACCAATGCGGATCAAGAAACATAAACTCTCAATCTAAAGTTTCAACCACTGTGAATCTGATGTGTCAAGCTATAGCAAGATGTGGCCAAAAGAAACTAAGAAACCAAATAAACCATGTGAGTTTCCATCAAATCAAAATGAGATCAAAGTGCATGCACACTCTAATCAGATTATTATGCAAGAAACCCCCCTAATGGAACTTTATCTCAGTTCATTTATTACAATAACCCAATGATTATAAAGCAGAGAATGCTAAATGTGCATAAATAGAAAATAAGATGATGTGGTGCTGAAATGAAGTACAAATATTCAAGTTTCACCCTTCCAACTACCAAAACATCCAATTAATCTCCAAAACACCCATCAAGAAAAATCTGGAATAATGATCAACCTGGGATATATATAGAAAAAAGTACATGGATAGAAAAATAGAGCTCCTCAATACCTTTCCAATGCCGCAAAGAAGACGAAAATCAGAGATCATGGCAAAAAGTTATGAGCTTAGAAGCCATAAATGAGCATCTGACTTCAAATAGAAATTAATGTAGCTAAAAATAAAAATACTAAAAAATAAACTGCACCACAGGAAAGTGCTCAAAACCAACTTTCTAGTGATATCTTGTTGCCTAATTTCGATACCATATGCCCAAGTTACGCCAAAAAGAACAAAACTGCTCCTTGAAGGCAAACTAGGGTTAGGAGGGGCAAAGAGGGCTAGCTATATGATGATGTCATGCCTGACGTTAGCATTTCACAAGTATAAATTTGATGGCCTGGAGGCTGTTGGGGCAAAAAAATGCTCCCCTATCGAAAAAAAATTCAGCCGCCGATATATGCCTTGATTGATCAGAATATTTTGTCCAGTTGTCAGTCAGGGGCTGATCACGGGGCTCTTGGTCCACCATAGGACTGTGGCAGGGTTCAAAGGTGCCTACAGGGGCTGAGCATAGAGACCGACAGAGTTTTGGTGGTGTAGATGGGCGGTGGTGGTAGATCGGTGGCTGCTTGGTGGCAGCCCGGTGGCCGCTAGGTGGCAAGATTCTTCTAAACTGGGAGCACTAGTGGGAAAACCAAAAAACACTTTTTTAAAAAAAAATTCACAATTTTCGTGCCTTGGGGAGTGTACTGGGGAGGTCGTATGGCCCCCTAGGCAATTTTCTTTTGCCTTCAGGACCAACTTCACCAAAATTGATGAAACAAAAGGTGATCTTATAGTTTTTTTCCACTGTGAACGCGATGGTGACACATATCAGATTCATCGATTCACACTTCAGTTGAGAGATTATGTTTCTTGATCCACATTGGTTTAGATCCTTCTCAATTTGAGGGCCATGTTTTAATAGTTAATGGCTCTGATACCATGTTAGAAACCAAGATCTAAAATGCAAACCGGATATTAGTGTAATTAATATTTAATTACATTTGCATAACTTTACTTAGGTAATGTTTTAATTCCTAGGTTAATTATTCTCATCCTTATCTTGTTGAGCTATCTTGTTGCTCAAGATAAGATTAGGGTTATGCATCTTTATTTTTATAAAGAAAATCATATCTTGTGATTATGAATTCCTGAATATTATTATTTTGCACATCTTTTGCAAAGCTCTTGCTTTTTCTATTTTTCTCTTATGTGGAAGGCTTTTTTTGTTTGCATTTGAGATCTTAGTTTCTAACATAGTATCAGAGCCTTGATTTGCAACACCTTCTCAGATTTTTGAGAAAATATTTGCAGATTTTGTTCGGGATTCCTCGAGGGTTTCATGCCTTGAGCTCATTTATGTAGCATTTTGGATTAGATCAGGCCTCACCAGTGGATTCAAAGTGCTGGAAAATGTCAAGATTGCCTTTTATTTTTTTGATTTTGGCCATCATTTGCTAGATCCATGAGGGTTTCAAGCGAGGGTTTTTTTTTTCAAGCTCTAGACATAGCCAATTTTTTAGAGTAGTTTAGGCACAAACGAAGGTCACCATCACATTCGCAGTAGCCAAAAACCCTAAGATCCCCTTTCGTTTCATCGATTTTAGTGAAGTTGGTCTAGAAGGAAAAAAAATTTGCCTGGGGGGCCATACAGCCTGCCTAGTATGCTTCCCAATGCACAAAAAATGATTTTTTTTTTTAAATGGCATTTCTTGGGATTTCGGTTGGCGCTCATAGTTTTAATGGATTCTGCCGCCGAGTGGCCACCGATCTGCCACTGCCGCTAAGTGGCCACCAATCTACCACCACCACCGGCGGAGCCAGCCCAAACGCCACTAGCCCCTTACAGCGCCCACGAGCCCCTCTGCGCTCTGCCTCGGTCACATGGAGGACCGAGGGCCATCCGCCCAGCCCCCGCAGGTTCTTTTCCACCAGTCGTGGTCCTATGTGGGACCGGACGCTATACGCCCAACCCAGACCGCCCACAGTGCTAGCCTGTGATCTTATGGAGGACCAAGGGCTCCACCAAAGCCCCAGCCTGCCTGCCCCTGGTCATGCATAGAACTAGGTCTTGAATTTTTTTTAGCCCCCTCGAGGCCCTGTAGGCCAAATTGGCCTCCCTAGAGTAGTTTTCACATAAACAGGCATAACTTTTGCCTACAATGTCAAAATCTTACAAACAAGATATTGTCGGAAAGCTAGTTCCAACTACTATCTTGTGGTGCAATTTATTTTTTAGTATCTTTTAGTTTAGCTTGATTTATTTCTTTTTGAAATCAAATGTTCATTTATGGCTTCTGAGCTCATAACTTTTTGCCACAATCTCTGATTTTCATCTTATTTGCGGCATTGGAAAGGTATTCAGGAGCTCTAATTTTTTTCCATATAATTTTTTATGTATCTATCCCAAGTTTATCATTATTCCAGATTTGTCCTGATGGGTGTTTTGGAGATTACTTGGATGTTCTGGCAGTTGGAAAGGTGAATCTTGAATATTTGTGCTTCATTTTAGTACCACATCATCTTAT
>VDFB02093729.1:0-65709 GCA_007258455.2 Sequoia sempervirens | reverse complement strand
TTGATCTGTTGTGATCAGTAGGATAAGAAGTGAAGAGGATGGATGAGTTTAGGAACAAAACTTGCTTAGGTTGCTAACATTTGGCAAAAGTTGAAAAACATAGTGTGTTTTAAAAATTTGCCATTTGATGTCTTACATGACCAACCTAAGGAGTCTAAATATTTTGAAAATCTATTTAATACATGCCTCAACCTGAATGTGAGGTTGGAAGTATCGACATTGTACTGTGACTTTCTGAAATTGAGGAAAAGACAGTTTTTGTGGGTCATTTTTCTAATTTTTGCTTCAAGAAGAGCTCTAATGGATTGAAATTATTATTGTTTTGTATGGAGGATGTGGTTTTGTTATTCTTCTAGTCTTGTGTGCCATTATTTAGTTCTTTTGTTCATTTCTAATCACTGTTTGTAAATAGTTTTGTGTGCACCCTGTTGCTAGTCTGAACCAGACAGGTTGAAAAGAATGGAGTGCTAGAACACTTTCCCACTGTACAAATTGTATGGACCATTGGGAATAGTGCCTAGACTCTGTTTGTACATATGGTAGGTTATAGGGTTTGGGAAAGGTCAAGATCTATTAGAAAGATCTTGCCCTAGGCAAGCCAGAGTGGTGCTCAGCTAGGAAGGCAAGAGGTGCAGAGCATAGAAGAGCTGCAGGGGTCAAGTTCTTGGGAAAATTCCTTTTGGAGGTGGTAGGTAAGTGTCTTACCTAGTTATTGTATGAAGGAGAAGGTTGCATCAGTTCATTTGATGTGATAACAAGTAGACAGTTTGAAAGCAGCCAGACTGTGGCTTAAAAAACCCTAGGAAATGGCCATTTTCGGGTTCAAGCATGGTACGGTTAGTCGAGGCTTAAGTCCTCAAAAATCCTTGAAAGGTAATCATTTGAACCAAGAATCTTAAAGAAAGAGTGAGTGTCCTTTGGGAAGTCTTTGAACAAAGACCAATTTTCTTGGGTTAGGAGACCTAATTGGGGCTCAAGGGTTAGTAGCCTTTTTAACCCTAGAAGAGGGTTTGGTGAGAGCGATGGAGAATTAGAGATTGGTGGATGATCAATAACCCTAGGGGAATGGTCTTGAAGCCATGGGAGACATCACACACCCCTACATCGAATTAGTGAAGGTTGGAGATTTAGCTAGCCTTTAGGAAGATTAAGGGCTAAGGAGAGAATGACAGAGAGAGCACCAAGATTGGCTTGGTTAGGGAAATGGAGATGA
Organism: Sequoia sempervirens; assembly: GCA_007258455.2. Classification (NCBI taxonomy): domain Eukaryota; kingdom Viridiplantae; phylum Streptophyta; class Pinopsida; order Cupressales; family Cupressaceae; genus Sequoia; species Sequoia sempervirens. The sequence continues at coordinate 64,496 of VDFB02093729.1, read as the reverse complement.
TAATAGGGTTGGCCAGGAGAACCAGGGGTGCCTAACAAGCATTAGGGCCTATAGGTTAAGGTGGTGGAGAGTGACACCAAAGGGGTTCACCAAGGTGAGACCTAGAGCATGGAACAATGAGTGTTCCATCCAACCCTACCCTATCAAGCCCCATGGGCCAACAGTTGGGTGCAATGTGGCTTCTCCGTCAGCTTCCGATGTGGGGTGTTTTTTGTTTAATATTTTTTCAAAATTTCTTAGGGGAGGCTCAAACCCAAGACCTCCCCCTCACTACTCCTCCTCGCAACCACTGAACCATTGCATTGTTTGCTAACCAAATACTTCACAGGTTTGTTTTATTGTTTATTCAAAGACATTCGACCAAAAAGGAAGGTCAGTAGGTTCAACCTTCCAACCATCCCCCCAACATACACTCTACCTTGGTCATTGCACCATGACTTTCTTCAACATTATAATAGGAGGCAGGTAAGTTTTAAAGAAGAATAAAAGTTGAATCCCCCTATAATTAAAATCTTTAACCCTTAAGATTATCAAAGCTCAATTTTATAAATATTGTAAAGGGCTTATAAAGATATTTAAAGATTAATAGCCCAATTAAAAGATTTACAAGGGCTTAAATGGTATTTAAAATGATATGTAAATATTATTAAGGGTTTTTTTAAGGAGATTAGAAAGATTGTTAAGATTTATCATTGTAAATAGGAGATATGGGGAGATTATAAAAATCATATGGTTATGAACTATATTACGCAAGAATTGTGTATAAAAGGGGGGTAGCTAGGAGTTTGGTAGTGGTGATTTGTGAGAGAATTTTCTTGGAGCTTGAGTGTTCAACTCTATGCATAGGAGGAGTGTCATTCCACTGCACTTGAAAAAGAAGGATGTTGTAACTCTTTGCAACTAGGAGACTTGACACTTTGTCCAGTTAGACCTTGTAACCATTTTTGGAGCATATTCAAGGATCAATCACTCTATTGGAGAGGGACTCAGAGACATAGCCATATTAGTGAACTCTGTTATCAACTTGTGTTCTTGTCTTCTCTCTTCTTTCTCTCTTTTGTTAAATTTATCACTTAATTGTTCTTATATTTATTTAAACATTTCAATTATGTTTCCATGACCTTCAATTTAATCATTGTAATTGTGATAGGTCGAATGTGAGCGTTAGAAAATAAGCAGCAAGTAAAAGAGTGCAAATAAACACTAAAACAACCTACACCTCAAGATTAGCCTAAGTTGGAAACAACACAAAGTAAAAGCAACAAAATAGAACCTTATACCTTGCGTCGAATCGATCCTTTGGTTGGCCCTTCGATCTTTGATGTGTATGCTCCTTGGATGGCAAGATGCAAGCTAGGTGAGGATGTGAAGATGGATGCAAGTGGGTGACAACAAGAAAATGGCTAAGTGTAGGTTGAGAAACAAAACTGCAAGAGTTTGGCTAGCAAAAATGATCTCCCCAAAATGAGAGAAAAGAGGGGGTATTTATAGGATTTTTGAGAATTCCTAGGAGGAAATGGAGGGTCAAGATTGAGCCACCAAATATCAAGATGTAGGGCTAAGGTGAGTTGAGAACTCACAAGCCCTCACATCTTGACATGTGGCATGTGAGAAGCCCTAAAAGGTGAAGTGGACATGAGGTGGAAGAGAAGGTACATGACATGGAGGGTACAAAGTACCTTGGGATTGGACAAGATCTCCTCATAAAGGAGGTCCTTGTCCCCATGTGGGTGAGAGGACATGTGAGGAATTAAAAATTCCTCAAATATGCTCATGGGGAGATGGGAAAGAATAAAGAATAGGTGAAGGACATGTGGGGAGGAAGTGAAGGAACTAAAATTCCTTTGGGGTGCCTTTGGGGATTAAAAAGGTGAATTAAAAATTCACATGGGGGGAAGTGGGAGGCCTTGTCCACAGGCAAAGCCTTTAATAAGTGCTGGACTTTCAAGGACACATGTCAAAGGACATGGGGAAGAGGAAAAGGAATTTAATATTCCTTGGAAGGATAAAAGGAATTAAAAATTCCTTGAGAGGTTGATTAGGCTAGTTAATGAAGGATTAGAGGAGGGTTAGGTGGCTAAGAGATATTAGAGGCCAACTTGCAAAAGTTGGAGGATGTGACACATCCTAATCAAGGATTAGGCATGTGCACATCCTAATGATGGAATTAGAAGATGGATTAGGATAAGATAAAAATGATGGAGGATGTGACATGAAGGGAATTAAATAAATGGAATATTTATTTAATTCAATTGATGGAAGGAGGATTAAAGAGATAAGGTATTATTGATTAAATACCTTAGGGATTTGGCAGAATTAAAGATATTAATTAAATAATAGGAGTATTACTTAATTAATGAAAATAAGACAAAAGGGGATGAATTTGGATAAATTAAAGTGTCCAAATTTAGACGTCTACGAATAGTTAAGCATTCACTTGCAATTGTCATAGATCCTAATAATAGATCAAGTTGGTATTAGAGCTTTGTTTGACTAGTATTGCCGAAGTGGATGTTAACGCGATCCAAGAGACAATGAGGTGAAGGTACGCTTGCAGAATTCAATCCTGAGATTGATAAATGAAGAAATTTTCCATCATCAAATATAGAAGAAATAGAAGCTAGAAAGAGTTCTCAGATCAATGAGAAAAATTTTCAACGACCCTTTCTTGACATGAAGGCAATGGTAGAAGAGCTCTATCAAGAAAAGCAAGAACAAAAGAAGTATGAAAAAGGAGGAACGTCAAAGCGAGAAAAGCATGAGGATGATGAAGATCAGAAGGACAAAGGGAAAATAGAAGAAGGTGATGAAGAGCATCCAAAAAATCCTCCATCTTCTCCATCTTCTCCATCTTCTTCTTCTAATTCTACTTCTTCCATTAATCCTTTCAAAAGTCCACACAAGACTGTAATCAAATTGGATGTAAAATTTGAACTACGTAAATATTGTGGAGATTTAAATGCTAAGAAATTAGATGATTGGGTTCAACAAGTAGAAGTATATTGTAGGATTTAAGGCCTTTTAGATGATGCTTCTAAAATCTAATTAGCTACTCTTCGGTTGGGAGGAACTGCTCTAACCTGGTGGGAGAGTAAAACTCAGGCAGAAATTGCTCGACATGGTGGTGTCAATTTAACTTAGTTGGAGCTTAAAGTTTCCCTTAAAAAATAGTTTTATCCCTTAGGCCATATGCAATAGTTAACTATAAACTGGAAAACTTTTAGGCAGGGTAAGGGTCAATCTATCCAAGACTATACTCATGAATTTAGGAAGTGGGCTATTGCACTTAATATTCCATTATACACCCAGGACGCATTTCTCAAGTATACAGGTGGTCTTCATTCTTACTTAAGGCATGCCATTTTGGTTTTAAATCCAAATAATCTGGATGAAGTATGTGTACAAGCCACACATTTGGCTTCAAGAGGTAAGAATACTTTCAATGAAAAGTCTGACAAGAACCCATCTAAGCTTGAAGGTAAATCCAAAGGCAAAGAAAAGGGGAAAAAGATAGCAACCATCAAGAAGGAGGGTGATAAGCCCACATGCTCCCATTGCAAGAAGGAGGGGCATGATAACTCAAAGTGTTGGAAGCTACATCCATAACTAAGGCTGAAGATGTAAGGAGGAAAAAAGGGAAAACTAAAGAATGATGCTATAGTACAACATGATCTTGAATTTGACTTTGGGGGGGATAAGACAAAGATTGTTGTTGTCGGGATTCAAGGTAAGGGAAAAGGTGTATCTCTTTCTTCTGATATAGGTTTTTCAAATGCAAGTGCAAGTAAAGAATATTCTCCACCTAAGATTGATAAGCATCGAAATGAATTATTTCACATTTGGGTTGTAACAAAGCATACTAAGGTTGATACTTTGTTTGATATAGGATCTCAAGTAAATCTTATATTTGAAGAAGTTGCTAAGAGACTTAACTTGGCTACAACACTTCATCTAAATCCATATCCACTTGGATGGGTTTGCAATGATGCACAGTTGCGGGTAACAAAGCAATGTAAGTTAAGATTTGCTATCACTACAAACTTTATAGATGAGGTAGAAGTTGATGTGGTTCCTTTAGATATTTGTGGCCTTGTGCTAGGGAGTCCTTATCTTTATGACTGGAAAGCAATCTTTTATAGGGGGGGAACAAATATCACCTTTTTAAGGATGGTAAAGAATTCATTGTATGGGCACATAAGATTAAGACTAATCTAACATTGGTGAATACTAGTCAAATGAAGAGGTTAGTCAATGCTAGTAAGAAATTTGTATTGATGATTGTAAAAGCTAAAGAAGATGATAAATCCAAGGCATTCAAAGGGTGTGATTCAAAGCACAAAACTAAATTGGTCAAAGTAGTTTCCACTTATGATGACTTATTTCAGGAGCCAAAGAGATTTTCACTTAAGAGAGAGATACAACATGAAATCCAGTTACAGCAGGATGTGCCTCTTCCAAACATTGACATGTACCTTCTATCAGTTATGCAGAATGAGGAAATCAAGAAGCAGGTTCAAGAGTTGGTTGAGAAAAGAGTTATTCATCCGAGTACCTCTCCTTGTAGTTCTATTATGTTGGTGCTAAAGAAGGACAGGTCATGGAGAATGTGCATCGACTACAGAGCCCTAAACAAGATAATGGTAAAGGAAAAGTATCATGTTCCTTAAATAGATGATTTACTTGATTAATTGAAGCATGCAATTTATTTCACTAAGTTAGACTTCCGTAGTGGATATCATCATATATGAATTGCAGAAAATGACATTTGGAAAACTGCATTCAGGACAAAACAGGGACTCTATAAGTGGTTGGTCATGCCCTTTGGGCTATGTAATGCACTAGCTACCTTTATGAGAGTTATGAATGTTGTCTTTTGTCCTTTCATTGATGAGATTATCATAGTTTATTTAGATAACATACTTTTATTCAGTCAAAATTGGGTAGAGCATGTAATTCATGTAAAGAAAGTTTTTGACGTTTTGAGAAAAGAAAAACATTTTGTAAAGATGTGGAAATGCGAATTCACTAAGACATCCTTAGTGTACTTAGGCTATGTCGTAGGAGGTGGTGAATTGAAAGTAGACCCTATGAAGGTTGAAATTATTGTAAAATGGCCTAAGACAAGTACTATCAAAGAAGTTAGAAGTTTCTTAATTGTATTTTAGTATTGGAGGAAGTTCATTGCCAACTTCTCCTACATTGCATCGCCATTGCACGTGTTAACCAGTATGAAGAAAAATTTCTAGTGGAGAGGTCCTCAGTAAAAGGCCTTTGACACTTTGAAGGAAAAGTTGAGTACCACGACAATTTTGGCTTTACCAGATCTACAACAACCATTCGAGATTGAGACAAAGGCAAGTGGGTTTTCCATTGGAGCAATACTCATGCAAGGAGATAAACCAATCTTCTATCACTCTAAAACCTTTATAGCTACAGTAACTATCTTACTTATGATAAGGAACTATATGCATTCATTCAAAGTGTTAAAAAATGGAAACACTAGTTAATGGGTAAGAAACTGTAATCCACGCAAATCACCAACCACTTCAATACTTGCACTCACAATCCCAACTGCAACAAAGTAGGCACTTTAGGTGGATGGTTTTTCTTCAAAAATTTCATTTGGTTATTAAAAGTATAAAAAAGGTGTCCACAATAAAGTAGCATATATGTTATCTAGGCCTCCTACTACAAATGCTACAATTATTCTTAAAAGTAGTTCATTGGCACATGAAAGTTATCAAGAACAATATGCTAAAGATAAAGACTTTAAGGATATTTATGTAGCATTAATTCAAGGAAAACAATAGAAGAGAAAGGTTACTATGTGTAGCACAAGTTATTGTATCACTTAGGAAAGTTATGCATTCCACAAGATGAACAAGCAGAGGCAATCAGAGAAGCACACACATCATTGATTGTTGGACACTTTGGGGTAAGAAAAATATTGTCACAACTACAGAAATATTGTTATTGGCCTAGCATGCAAGAAACTATATGCAAGTACATTAGAGGATGTGTAATGTGTGCAACAAGAAAGCCTAGCAAAAGGAAATTAGAGTTGTACACACGTCTTCCTATACCATCCTATCCATGGGAAAGTGTTTGAATGGATTATTTTCAGGGGGCTACCAATGTATAGAAAAGGGCATCATTATCTGTTTGTGGTAGTGGATAGGTTTGGTAAAATGTGCATTCTAATGCCTTGGAAAAATCAGGTCATAGTTGAACTGACAACACATTTGTACTTTTAATTTATATGGGTTCATTTTGGTATCCCTACTTCTATTGTGTCAGATTGAGATTCTCGATTCTTGGGGGAATTTTGGTTAGCATTGTGGTAACTCATGGACACTAGACTGAAGAAAAGTATAGCTTTCCATCCGTAGATTGATGGACAAACAGAGGTAGTGAATAGGATAGTTGTGCATCTTCTCAAAGGTTACTGTAATAAACATCCTATGTTGAGGGATGTAAATCTACACTATGTGCAACATTGATGTAATACATGTTGCAAGTATGAGCTAGTCTGGTGGTGATGTCAACATAGTTCTGTATGTTGCATATTGTGCATGTATGGTTGAGATGATGGTGAGATGTTGTGAGTACATGGAGCTATCTTTATGGTGTTGTAGATGTGTTGGTTTGATGAGTTTCCAAGTGCTTTTGAGAAAATTAATAAATAAGAGAAGGAATGTATTCATATTGTGCTCCAGTATGTGCTCCACATTTCTCCTATGTTGATCCTATGCTTGTGCGGATCTCAAGGCATGTTGGTGTTTTCGTGGTGACATATGCTGAGTTTCAACTTCTGGTGAGAAGGTACGTTAAATTTGTGCCCACCGATATGTGTATTCTACCAGTAGAATCAGTATTCTATGGACTAGGAGAAATATTGTTGCTCTGCAATTTTTCTCTATTTCGTTTCAAATCCTGTGGATCTGGAATATGCTTTGTGAAGGTCTTTCCTATGATCTGGCAAAGAGGTTTGAAGTTTGGTAATCTGGAAGTCATGTTTCAGTATTTTTGTGTGTGTTTGCACAGTCTAAATTGTTTGATGAAATAAATTCAGTGATTGAAGTATGTTGTTCTTGTTGTGGATGTATCTGGAAGGTTTTGAGATGTATTATCATGCTTAATGAAGTGTGTTGTGGCGTCTGCGTGTCATCTTCTAGTTGGGAAGCATGTACATCAATGATTATTTTTGTTTTCATTAGGTTTGGCCGACCTAGTGTTTACACTTCATTCAAAGAATAAAATTTAATTAAGGAAGTGTGTAGAAGATTCAAGAATATTATTTTTGGTCTTGGTTATATGTTTTATTGGTCCACTCTTATTCCTTTCCACCGTAGGAATTTAGAGTTGCCGACCTAATTTGAATTTATGAAATGATGTATTGTGGCCAACCTTGGAGAAAGTTTCTAAGGTTGAGAATGGTATAAAAGAAAGTAAATTTGTGAAGAGATGTATGACAGTGTGATTTAAAGTGACAAAAGTGTGCCACAAATCATAAGAGAAGAAGTGTGTGCAAGTGAGTTGTGATAGCAGTTTTTCAGTTTGTTGAAGGCAGTGAACTAAAGGTTTCTGTAATCCTGCAAATGTGCTTTAATTGTAGTGGTGGATCTGTTGTTCTCTTTTGTATCTGAGGCAGTGAGCCTCCCTGTTGGAAAATGAGTCCTTTCTAGGTAGTGAACCTTTGTATTTGGACAATGAGTCATTTGTAGGCAGTGAGCCTTTGTATTTGGATAGTGAGTCCTCTTTTAGGTAGTGAGCCCTTGGCGGTGAGCCTCTGTATTCAGTTTAAAATCTTTATATTGTGAGTTAACCCTCATTGTGGTTTTTCCCTTATTGATTTTTTCACGTAAAAAATATGGTGTTCATTGTGTTCATCTACTTTCTGTTATTTATGGTTCATGCTTATATTTAATAAAGGAATAGTGTGGTTAAAGATTTGATAAGTGATAAAATTTTAAGATTGAATTTGTGCGACAACTAATTCACCCCCCATCTCAGTTGTCTTGCTCCTTTTTAACAATACAGGGAGGCAATCAATTCACTTTCACAATACAAAGAGTTTCCAACCACTTTTCTTACCCCAAAACTCAATCTTTGCTTGTATTCAAAATCTTACCTAGTCTCTCTAGTAGGTCAACAGACCTAGTTTCTTAACCACAACTTTCAAATTTTCTTAACAAACTCTCCAACCACCAACCTTTTCAAGCACCCATTTGTGCATTCTTTGACATGTCTCAAAACCCCATATGACTCTTTTGGACCAACATCTCTAAATAGTTGCTTCACCGTTGTCCAACAAGGCCAATTAGGCCACTTTTCCAAAGGAACCTATCTCCAAACTTATTCCTAACCACAAAACTCAAAGGGGAAGCATTAACCAGTCCTCAAAACCATGGATTCCACCATTTTCATCAAATGGATCGGACTCCAAGAACCCTAACCATGAAACCCTCCTTTATCACAAGTTTCCTAAGTGTTTATTGAAAACCCATGCTCCAGACTTCTAGATGGCCAACCAAGGCATCAAACACACTTATATGTTCTTGAAAAAATGTATAGGTTCACCAACGACTACTTCCCCCAATGATTTTCCACTTTTCCACTCTCAAACCTCTCATTTACACTCAAAAAATCACCATTTTCATTTCTAGGGCTTCATTCCCACACCATCAAATCACCTCTACACACAAGAAAAATATACACACCTATTCCTACTTAGTACCACCCAATCCACTAGGTTATAGGGGTTACAGAAGTTGGAATGGGTGAAGATCCATTTTTGTTTTATTACAAACCCTCAAACTAAATTCTCTAGTAGCCTACATAAATTTGTGTATAAAACACTCCAATCTCAAGCTAAAACAATCAAACCAAGTTTAAGAGAGAGTATTTACATGCTACCATCCATTTCTACAATCCTACAATCAAAAGGCTTATGTACAGATTCATACAAAGACTTGCAACAAGTTTGAATGAAAAAAAACACAAAAATTACTATCAAAACAGGGAATTTTGTATTGTTTTTAACCTCTCTTCATTCACCAACCCTTTGTTCAACCTGTATGAGGTCTTATAAACCACTAACTTCAAAATACAGCCATCCTGACCATTTCAACTTCCTTTTGAACCAACTTGTCCATTGGTGTTCCAAGTTTGCATTTTTATTGCACTTTTTACACTTTTTTAAAATGACAACATTTTGCATTTTTGCAATACTTTGCAACTTGAACCTCCTAATCACCTAATGACCTCTAATAGACTCGTTACATCATCAAATGGTCTATATGACCTGATTTAATGAAAAATGACTCAAAACATGACAAAACTCATTAAACCACATAAAACCAAACTTGCTTAATTGGTGCCCCTGCACCAAGCATGCTTACAACCATGCAACACACTCTTCTACAAAAATATCTCCTTTTGAAACATGTTTTGGGTATCTACCAAAAACATGGATGGAATTTTCTTTCAGGAATGACCATTTTGAAGATGGATGACTTGATGCAGAGAAGGATTTAAAGTTCATCCACAAAGTCCAAGCAAATCATCAGGCAGTTGAAGCACAACTGGAGAAGAGCCAGGAAAAGTACAAAGCCCAACATGATAAGCATCGTGTTGATCATCAATTTCTAGTTGGTGATAGAGTTTGGTTACACATTAGCAAGGAAAGAATGTAAGGTGAAATTAAGAAGCTCAATCCGGTTAGGTATGGTCCCTTTGAGATCCTGGAAAAGATCGGTACCAATGCCTTATGCCTTAATCTACCTCCTTATGTGCACATGTACTCAGTGGTTAATGTGGAGAATTTAAAGTTGTATGAACCTTTGATGATATTGGACAAGGAGGTTGGAATTCAAGTTCCTTTTTTTGATGATTTATCACCTGAGTACATGAATGAGTTGCAGGAAGATGTCATCCTGGACAGGAATATCAGAACTTCATGAAGAGGAGTTGTTGAGTACCTCAGAGTGGGATTGAAAGGGATGAATCCTAGCAAAGAAAAGTGGATGGAGGTTGAAAAAGTGAGGGAGCTATACCCTCACTTACTTTTAGAGTAATCAAGCTTTCAGAGGTCTAAAATCTCTCTAGTGGGGAGGACTGATCTAGGTGGATATTTTCACAAAAAATTGAAGTGTTCCAAATGCCCTAGAAGAAAACACCATGTTGAAGTTCTCAGCGAAAAAAACCCAACGCAACTTGAGTGGAGTCAAAAGGAGTTCATACACTCAAGATATGCTCAATCAAAGTTGGGTCAAAGCAGGGGTATTAGAGGCAAGATGCAAGGTCAGAAAATTGATCACTTCAAAATCAAGAAAGGATAGCGTAATATCGAAGATCTCATCACCACGAGTCCAACGCCACTCAAATCATCTGAAACAAAGCCTGTATGCGGAAGATATGACAAGTCAAAGTTTGCAGTGTAAGGTTGACTTTGACCGTACATACGCTAACGTCAGAATGACATCAACATGATAATGTTGCAGTCTATACGCCAACATGGATGTTGACATGGCTAGTGATGTGTTTGGTGACGAGGTTGGTGACATGGTATTATCATGTGTGGACACGTGTCATGCACGTGCGAACAATATAAATCCACATGGGCCAATAGTTGAGCACCACGTGGCTTCTCCGTCAGCTTCCGGTGCAGGGCATTGTTTTTTTATTGTTTGTTCAAAATTTCTCTGGGGAGGCTCGAACCCAAGATCTCCCCCTCGCTACTCCTCCTTGCAACCATTGAACCACCACATTGTTAGCTAACCATATACTCCACTGATTTTTTTTATTGTTTACTCAAAGATATTAGATCGAAAAGGAAGGTTCGTGAGTTTGACCTGCCAACCTTCCCCCCACATACACTCCACCTTGGTCGTTGCACCATGAATTTCTTTGGCATTATAATAGGAGGCAGGCAAGTTTTAAAGAAGAATAAAAGTTGAATCCCCCTATAATTAAAATTTTTAACCCTTAAGATTATCAAAGCTCGATTTTATAAAGATTGTAAAGGGCTTATAAAGATGTTTAAAGATTAATAGCCTGATTAAAATATTTACAAGGGCTTAAATGATATTTAAAATGATATGTAAAGATTATTAAGGGTTTTTTAAGGGGATTAGGAAGATTATTAAGATTTATCAATGTAAATAGGAGATATGGGGAGATTGTAAAAATCATATGGTTATGAACCATATTAGGCAAGAATTGTGTATAAAAGGTGGGGTAGCTTAGAAGTTTGGTAGGGGTGATTTGTGAGAGAATTTTCTTGGAGAGCTTGAGTGTTCAACTTTGTGCATCGGAGGAGCATCATACAACTACACTTGAAAGAGAAGGACTTTGTAACTCTTTGCAACCAGGAGACTTGACACTTTGTCCAATTGAAGACCTTGTAACCGTTTTTGGAGCATAATCAAGGATCGGTCACTCTGTTGGAGAGGGACTCAGAGACGAAGCCATATTGGTGAACTTCGTTATCAATTCGTGTTCTTCTCTTCTCTTTTCTTTCTCTCTTTTGTTAAATTCATCACTTAATTATTGTTGTGTTTATTTAAGCATTTTAATTACATTTCCAATACCTTCAATTTAATCGTTGTAATAGTTAAGCATTCACGTGCAATTGTCATAGATCCTAATAAAACATCGGTCTACTTGTGTGTGTATATATATATATATATATATATATATATATGATATATGATTTAATTAATAATATATTCATATACATATATATAATATATAAATACATGCATACATACATACATATATATATAGATATGAATATATTATCTATATAATTATATGTATATGTATATGTATGTGTATGTATGTGTAGGCACGTATATTAAATCCATGTATAGTTGGTTGTAATTTAAACAATGAATTGGGATCGAATGCTAGCTTGAGGAATTAAAAATTAATATATGGTACTTTGAAATTAATGAGGAGGCATACAAATGTTAAACAATAGGAAGTGAGAGTTAAGGGAGGTAGAATCTTTCATTTTATCACAAAGTGGAAGTAAAGGAAGTAAGAATCATGGAGATGAAAACCCATGAGTAGATAGAGATGTGTAGGGCATGTAGTGAAATAAGGAGAAATAAAAGGGAACGATGGGGATTAAGGAAAGAAAAGAAAGCAGTATGTACATTTAGTTCATAGACTCGGTAGCATTTTTTTCCTTATGAGCTTCCTATGAAATACATATGAAAGAATATGGAAATCTTTGTAAGTCGTAGAATGTTTCTATTTTAAATTTTAAAACATATATTTGAGTATTTCATGAGTATTTAGGGGTTTTCATGTTTCAACCTCTGCCTCAAAAAACCGATAATGGGTATTATATTAATGGTTATTCTACATTGAAGGTCTATGCAAGATCATGGGGGTCCAAAAAGTGGTGATTTGAAAACTCTATTTTTAACTTGCCCAAAAACATGAAAAAATATGCTTTGACCTTTTCTAGGCACAGGTAGAAAGTACATGGTGTCATAGCAAACACCAAAGCTAAAGGGATATCTATTACCAAACAGATATCCATTTAGTTTAAGTTGTTTTTTAAATTTGGTTGGGTCTAGCATGGATATGTTATATTAAGTTGGTATAATCATTCTTTTGGGATTATTAATGTCTATGCATCGAATGATGCTATTGAAAGATCTCTATTCTGGTGTTGGATTGTTGATTCACTGCCAGTTGCTACCTGGCTTTTGTGTGGGGATTTCAATATGGTTGAGATGGTGTATGAAGAATATGGTGCTCTACCATTTAGATGGGCAACTAGAAAATGGGAGGCATGGTTTTACATGCGCAATAAATTGGGCATCTTTGATCCCAATATTGGCTACCGCCATTCTCATTCTCTGTAGCACACTTGGTGTAATTACAGAGTTGGTTCTGATAGGATATTTAAGCACCTCGATCATGCCATGATCTCTATAGAAGTATGTTAGCATTTAAGTGCTTTGTCTCCAAGAAGTGGAAGTATTCTGTTAGGGATACTCTCCAGAAGTATGTTGGTATTCAAGTGCTTTGTCTCCAAGAAGTGAAAATTGTTGGTTTTTTGCTTGTGTTGGCTTGTCAGTCTATTTGGCCAGCCAATACAATGTATTGTACTGATCATGAGGCTAGATGTGGTAGAGAAGCCACCCTTTTTTCCCCATGGTAGCATGCTTGTGTGGTTGATCATGGGTCTAACCCGACACATCGGCTCATCTGGATTTTGCTTAACATTGATAATCATTCTTTTAGGATTATTAATGTCTATGCCTCGAATGATGTTGTTGAAAGATCTCTGATCTGGCATTGGATTGATCATTCACTACTAGTTGCTACTTGGCTTTTGTGTGGGGATTTCAATATGATTGAGATGTCATATGACAAATATTGAACTCTGCCATTTAGATGGGCAACTGGTGAACGGGAGGCATGGTTTTACATGCGCAATAAATTGGGGCTCTTTGATCCCAATATTGGCCACCACCATTCTCATTATCTTTGGTACACTTGGTGTAATTATAGAGCTAGTTCTAATAGGATATTCAAGTGCCTTGATTGTGCCATGATCTTGGCTCAATCTTTTTTCTCTTTTGACAGCTCTTTTCTTCCGGTTAAGCCGTTAGTGGATGTGACGTTGTCTGATCATTTCCCAATCTATTTTCACATTGAATGGGAGATAAAACAACCTCGTGCTTGCAAGACTCAATTATTTTTTAACACGTCTTTGCTATGTCATCATCCCATGCTGGCCCACATTCATATGGTTTGGAATATGGAGTGTACACCACCTCACAATACGGGCTGGATTACTTGGTGGAATGATGAAATCACATGCAAGGTTAGATTTCTTTGCATTTATGGGCGCCAACTGGCCATTTTCCACCATCGGTCTTATGAGACGACCACATCTGACCTCCGTAAAACCACCAAGGCTCTGGCAACTAGCCCTTTCTCCCCATCATTGCAAGTCCAGGTGGTAGAATTAAGGCACAAAAAGCAAGTTGCAGATAATTATGCTGCCATAGGTACACAAATCAAAGCCAGATTGCACTGGTTAAAAATTGGTGATCATGCCTCTAAGGAGTTTTTCTTGGCCCTGCGTGCCAGGCACTCATCTCCTAGAATTAAAAAATCAAAGAAAGAACCCAGGTGCTTTTTGAGCTACCTGACATTCTCCAAGCCTTTGTTAGGCATTATGAAAAAGTTTTCACTAATCAAGAGTATACACTGGAGTGACAACAAGCTCTTTAGGATTGTCTTGTTGTTGTGCCAAATAGGATATCTTCAGCCTAGAAAGCCTTCTGTGAGAAATTGCTCACTGTTGAAGACCTGAAGGAGGTTGCTCACACCATGGCATATGATAAGGCCTCGAGTGTTGATGGCTTCCTGTGTGAATTTTACAAAGCCCTTTGGGACTGTGTTGGACATGACTTAGATAAAGTCTATCTTGGGGCATTCATTCTAAATCCCTTGGTAACATAATTAATAAAGAGAATATTAAATTCATACCTAAGCCTAGAGATCATGAGGATATATGCAACTAGAAACCTATCACGCTCCTCAATGTTTCATACAAAATTATTGTAAAAGCCTTGGCTTTGAAAATCTGCCATCTTCTGCCTCAGATGTGCTCCTCGAGCAAACTAGTTTTATTAAATCCAAATTTTTATCTTGGATAACATTATTATCATGTGGGAAGGTATGGAATGGGCCAGGTGCTCTAACCAGAAAGCCATTTTTCTCAAAATAGACTTTGCTAAAGCCTACGACTGCATTGAGCAAAAGTTAGCCTACTGGATTACCAAGCCTCTCTCCCTGGCTAGTAAATTTCAAGTGTAAGATCTTGGTTGCTACGTGCATTTATTATTCTTCTTGTTGGGCTCCTTCGAAGGCTACCTATTCCAATCTCGAGAAGTTGTTATGTGAATTTATTTGGGCCTCTTTTGAGTCCCATCAAGGGTTTCACTATGTAGCCTAAGAGTTTTGCTTCCTGCCCAGAGATTTTGGAGGGCTTGGTCTACTCTTCACTCGGCGACAAGGGAATGACTTATGTGTAAAATGGATAATTAGAGATCTTACTCGGGATGAAGCCTAGAAAATTCTCCTCAAGCATTGCATTCAGTCTAGCTTTCCTATTCACAAACCTACTTGGAAGGGAATTGGCTTTGATACCCTTTTGGTTATGAAGGAACCAGTCTAGATTGTGGGAACTTTCATGGCCAAAAGAATTTTGAGAGCCTGGGAAGCGGTTAAGCCCTGGCTCTGTTGGGATAGCTCTGGTTTCCATATTGGGCTTTCTCTCAATCAACAGAATGTGTGGTGGTCACCTCTTTTTTCTAGTAATGATCATTCGTTGGCCAAATCACCTTGGCTTAAGGCTTTAAGATTCCACAAGAAAGGTATCCAGATCTTGCAACATGTGTTTCACATACCCACAATGTGTATTATGTCATGGGAGGATTTGTGTGCTATCTACAATCTTCAAAACTAGGACTGTGATACTTATGATGGTCTAGTGAATGTTATTCCTACAAATATGCTTCACAAGATGGGAATTCGTGGTTCCAAGCCCTGGTGGAAGGACTGGAAGTGGTACCCAAACAACCCTGTCAAAAATTACAAGTCTGGGCTTGGATATATGTGGCTTTCACTACACTTTCCTATGATTGAAAGTCTGAACCAGAGGTGGCATCTCCAGTCTTCTATGTCTATTTGGCAAAAAAGATTCTCTGCCACTTGGTCTACAAGTGTTGAGCCTAAGCTCGCCCACTTTTCTTGGTGTATTCTTTTCCAAAGCTTACCAGTGGGGTCTCAGATCATTCACTTGGGGGTCCAGAACCCTTGGTGCCCATTTTGTGGGCAAGCTAAGTCTTTTGAGCATCTCTTCTGGTTTTGTACCAAAGCCCAATAGCTTTGGAATTGGATTCATGACTTCTCAAGGCCTTTTCGGCTAGAGCCATTATGGTTTTGTTGGGTGATTCACCCAAGATTCTTGGTAAATACACCCAGCTTTGGCACACTTTTAGGGTGGAAATCCTCTTCAGTATTTGGAAAGATAGAAATTCCTGCATATTTTCTCACAACCAAATGGATAAAAATGTTTCTTTGTATTCTAAAGCTATTAACTACTCTAATGTGTTTTTGTAGATTCAATTTTAAGTGAATAAAGTTGCACTTGAGGTGTCTCACCTTCAAGTGCTTCTGGATCATTGGGGAAATGACCCGTGCACTATGGCTCGGGTGCCCTCTTTGCCTACCTCCTCCCATGGTTGGTCACCCTCTCAAGGCCAATGGTAGAGTGGTTCTACTCGCACCCAATCTCAGGCTCCTCCTTGACATGGCTCCCACCCTCCTTGGCGGTTGTGTTCTCCTCCTCCGCGAGCTGACCTGGGTTGGCCCTCTAGAGGGGTGGTGGGGAGCAGCAGTGGCACTTTTGGGTGGCCATTTGATAATGGTCCTAGTAGCTGCTCTGGTTGGTCGGACATTGGTAAATGTTTTTCACGTCTGGCACTTACAATCTCACCTCAATGCTAGGAAAAGGTAGAAGATAAAGAAAAAGAAGATGATGATGGTTGGGGTCCTCCTAATGTCACTGCAGACCCCACTGATGTATGGGGTAAAAGAATGGATGATAGAGACCCTCTTGGCTCTGCTAGCACTACTTTAGCTGCTTAATGGCCTTTTTATTTTATATGTTTGTAATTATGAACTTCTGGGCTAGGCCCATGTGACTCTTGGGGTGTTCCTTCTTACCACCCACCCACCATTTTTTTGTGAATATGTATCTTTATCTTTATTTATAATATGGATAGCTGCCTATTCATCCAAAAAAATATTAAATATATTATAATATAATATTATATAATATGGGGCAGGGAGCCTAGGTCGATTGGCTAAAGCATCTTGTTGCAGGCAAGAGGTCACGAGGACTAGTCTCCGCCCAAACCTGTTGTACTGGAGGGCATGTCATCCTAGCGCCACTGGTCACGTGAAAAAAGTTTAGCAAGCACACTGCAGTTTATAGGGGGTGGATACCCAACTGATTCCTACAGTCTAAAAAATATATATATTATATAATATATATTATAATATTATAATATATTAAATGTATTATTATATAATATTCAATATATTATAATATAAAATTATATAATATATGCAATATATAATATAATATATTGTATTGTAATATAATATATTATTATTATATTAGATTATAATACAATATATTATATTATCTTCTAATATAATAATATATATGTTAAATATGTAATCTGATGTATATATTCCAATATAAATTTATGCTCATACCATAAACTAGTCGGGTCCTAGAATTGACAAGTTAAAAAAAACCAACATAAACTAAACGGATATCCGTTTCTTGTGGCATAAAATTAGAAAAAGCAAAAATCAAGAGTTATTTTTCATTCTGCATTTACCTTGTCTACACGTTTTAACATTTGAGTAACTTGGATATCCATTTGGCATTGGATTTTTCTGCTCAAATCACCCAAATTTCATAGTTATTTATAAATTTTAATGTTTTTTCAATTTTATATTAGTTTTCCATTATTTTTTATGAATTTTAGTCAAAATAAGGTTTTTGAATAGGTTTTTTATGCATTAAAATGATTGTTAATTTTAAAATTTTCATCAACAAATTGGCTTAAGAATGGCTGATCCCAACCACGGTCAAGATGAAAACCATGCAAATCCTCCTTCACCACTGATGTTTCTAAACCAAAACGTGCCCACGATCCATGAATCTATCCATAGAAATTTAAATCGATTTAGAAACATATGTCAAATTTATGAGACACTCTCTAAACTCTCATATATGAAAAACACTTTAGAAACAATCATTTCAAATGTTGAAACTCTGACAAACGAGCATAATAGGGTTTTAGAGTGGCGAGAATCCCAAAGGAAACATTATGTCAATGGTTTATCATATGATGAAGTGAGGGAACTTGATATTGACAAAGCCTAATTAGCCCAGCTATTCATCAATCCAAAAATAGGACAACTCGTAGATGTGTGGAAGCCAAAATTTTCAATTAAATGGTGCACACATAGAGGTATATTAGATAACTTATGGAAACATTGGTGGATGGTTTTTGATCTCAAATTCTTATACAATAAGTTTTATTCCAAACCCACAAATCACAAATAGTTGTAAATACCTTTTATGCACACAACGAAATCTAGGGTTTGAACCACTTTGCTTCAAATCGCCTTCAACTCTCCTTGAATTCACTCTACTTTCTTTTGAATGTGCAAGTTGACATAGAATTTCCCTTTATACTTTTTTGTTCTACCCTAATTTCACATTTATTGCTTCAATTTCAAAAAGATGGTAAATTGATACACCAAAAAACCTTAAAATGCTTTGTATTTCTTCAAATTTGTATATTTTCTATCAATTTTTTTTCCAAAAGCTTAAACTTGTCATTTTACACCATATACCTTTGTGTCACTCCTTGATACTTCATATTTCTAGGGGGTTATATTTTTTTGTTAGTGCTCCCCCTAAGCCCATACCTAGGTTTATTTTTCAAGGAAATTATTTGTACCAGAGGGAAGTATAGATGCATTTGATTCATCTTTGTTCTCAGGTTCCTCTTTCTTTCTCCAAATCTTCTCCATTTCTTTCTTTACTTTATTAGGATCAATTTTTTGTACAGTCTCATTCCTCTATCCTAGATTAGTCTGCCTTCCATTCTTACTTCAGCAAAATCTTCAAATGTGGCCAAGTTTGTTGCAATTGTAGCATACAACATTTTCTACCCAAACTAACTTTTATTCAATATTGATCTTCATTGGTTAGCCTTATGTCCAAATACATTGCATGTATAACAATAACCATGGAAATATTGAAGCATTCTACTAGTAATAAATCTATTCATCATCTAACTTCTACACTCAACAGCTCTATGTCCAGATTTCTCGCATGCAAAACATTGTGCAAAAAAGGATCTAACATTCTGATTCATTCTACTTCTGCATTCTAATGCCTTATGTCCAAATTTATTGCATGAAAAGAAAATGCCATTAAAAGATTCCTACCTTTGTGCATTAGGTTGTTTGATAGGAGGTCTTCCAGCATTACCTCTTTGATTTCTGAATTGTTTGTCATTGGGCCTTGAGTCTTCCTTTGATTTTCAGGCTTGTTAGGTGTCTGATTTTCCTTTGAGCTTTCTCCTTCTTGAAGTCCCAAGCCACCTTTGTCCTTAGAATATTTCTATCCAGCAATTAGTTCATCAAGCATTGTAGTACTTGTTTTGAATTTGTCCTCATGAGCTCTTGCTTTCTCCAAATATGATCTTAGGATTACTACTTCTTGTTGAAGTCTTTTTCATTCATCATTCTTGCTTTGTATAGATGCATTAAGATACTCTTCAATTTTTTTATTTTATTCCACTTGCACTTTTAGTCTGGTGATATCTTATTTTTCCTTCTTCAATTTTTCGTTGACATCTCTATGTCTTTCTTTGAAATTCTTGATTTGTTCTATCAAATTTTTGTTACTCTATCAAGATCTTCAAGAGAAACTTTAAGTTCTTATTTGTCAAAAATGCAATCATCTTCTACATACTCAATTGCAGAAATTTCTTTCAGAGGAATATGACACCTTTTATTGGTCATGTGTTCAAATTCCAAGATCTTCCTCAAGCTGTTAGGATTATCAGAAGGAATTGAGCTCTGATACCAATTGTTGAACACCCAAAATATTGAGAGGGGGGGTAAATTTGTATTTTATATGACCAATTACTCACAAACCATCTAATTAACAAAGTGTATCTAACTGCAACAATAATGAAAGCATGAAAGGAATCACAAGATCACATAACACATGAACACCAAGATTTTTACATGGAAAACCCAAAGAGGGAAAACCATGGTGAGGATTAGCTCACAATATGTTATAACTGGTTATAAGATATTAAAGGGGCTCACTGCCAGGACACATTATCCTTATAAGGCTCACAGCTAGGGATAAATATAAAAACAAAAATGGCTTCACAGCTAGAGTTTGAACTGATACAAAGTGCACCTTCCTTGTGTTGAATTTAGTTCCTTTGAAGCTCTGAACACAAAACACTACTCAGCTTAGCAGTCACTCAATATTCACAACTCTACACTTATTATAATCTCACATCTAATTTTGCATGTTCGCACAATGTCAGATCTATTGCACATCATATCATATGCCATTTTTTATTCTACCACTCAAAAACATCTCACATATATACCTAATTACATTCACATACATCAATTAGGTCGGCCTAATTAGATTCAACCCTTATTTTAATTCAAAATAGCTTTGACGACTCTACACACGATTCAAAAACATCTTCATGCTCAACCCAAGTGTGCAATACTTGATTTAAGTCGATATGGACTTGAAATAGGTCCTACTAGCATCCATAGTACATACTTATCCTTTACAACACAACATGTATTAGGTCAGCCAAGAATTAGACCTAATCACAAAATAAGCCAACTAATCACACATTAACGATTCATATATTCATATAAGTACACGTCATCTAGAATATATATACTAATGGAACCTGTGAGAAATATCCCAAAATTGCTAAGAATGATTCTCAACACTGGAGAAATGCAGACCAAATTATATTTACCTAATCACACAGTATAAGCCAAAACTGAATGTTGAGCTTTTGTCATTTGTAACTTTCAACTTGCTTAACCAAATAGCTGAAATCTTGATCATAGATGCACCTAATAGTGAGGAATAACTTATTGTAACCTCTTGAGCCGATCTTGTTGCATGAGCAATTTCAGACCAAAATTTTGGATTAAAATGCACCAACTCTGTTTACTATATTAGAAAAAACTATCAACAATTAATGTTGGCATCAATGACAACATATTAAGGGGTTTCTTCTTCATTCTTTCAACAATTTCCACTACTTGTTACCTGATTAACAGGTCTCCTATATTAGCTCTTGTTGATAAGATGCCTATAGAGGCATGTTCGGGTCGCAAGCCTTCATTAAGACATCTTAGAGTTTTTGGTTGTGAGGTATATGCACATGTTCCAAAGAAGAAGTGAACAAAGTTGCAAAACAAGGTTGTGAAATGTATCTTTATCAGATGTAGTTATGGTGTGAAAGGATACAAGTTTTGGGATCCTATTGCATAGAAGATAATATATAGTAAAAGTGTCATTTTTAGAGAAACTAAGCCTTCTTCTGTTACATTGCAGCCAGAACAAAGTAAGTAGGAAGATGTAATTCAATTTCCTTCTACACCTGAGAAAGTTGAATCAAGGCCCGTGGATACACAAGAAGTTGAGGAGAGCTCATCTAGCTTTGAATCTTTAGAAGAGGAGGAAGAACCTCCAACTCAACTTGTTCGTAGGCCTACAAGGAATAGACAACCACCTGAAAGGTATTCACCTAATCATTGGAGATTTATTTTTTATTTGAATACTAACATGGATGAACCTGGATTGGTAGAAGAGGCATTAGGTATGAATGATGTAGAATCCTAGAAGAATGCTATGGATGAAGAAATGTCATCTTTGAAAAAGAATGATACATGGGATCTTGTACCATTTCCTAAAGGACAAAAACCTGTTGGTTGTAAATGGGTGTTTAAGAAAAATATTGGTTCAGATGCAGGTATTGAGAAGTACAAAGCAAGGCTGGTTGTGAAAGGTTACTCTCAAGTTGAGGGTGTTGATTATGGTGAGATATTTTCTCTTGTTGCAAAAATGGCATCCATTAGATTTTTTCTTTCTATTGCTTCTTCTTATAATTTAGAGGTTGAGCAAATCGATGTGAAAATTGATTTCCTACATGGTGACTTGGAGGAGGATATTTATATGACACAACCAAAGCACTATGTGGTGAAAGGTAAAAGTAATTTGGTTTGCAAATTGAAGAAATCTTTGTATGGCCTAAAATAGAGTCCTAGGATGTGGTACCAAAAATTTGATACATATATTTTGAGTTTGGGATTTGAGTGTTCTAAATTGGATCATTGTGTTTATTATAAAACTGATGGTGATTGTTTCCTATTTATTGCATCATATGTTGATGATATGTTATTTATTGGCAAAGGGAAAGGTATGATTTCAGAACTAAAGTCTCAACTTGCTGCTAAATTGGAAGACCTTGGTAAGCTAGCCATATTCTTGGGATGGAAATTAGAAGGGATAGAGAGAACAAAAATCTATGGCTTGGCCAAACTAAGTATGTCGATTCAATTTTGATTGTATACCATTCTTTTACAGTTAGAATAAAGTTATCTATTTCAGATTATCCAACATCCCCATTAGAGATGGAAGAGATGAGAAGATTTCCTTATTAGAGTGCAATTGGAAGTTTTATGTATGTTATGGTCTATACTAGACCAAAAATTTCTCAAGCAATGGGAGTTCTTTCGAGATATATGTCTAATCTTGGTAGAGTTCATTGGGATGTAGTTAAAAGAGTCTTTAGATATTTAGGCGGTACCTCAGAGTATTCCTTGTGTTATCATAGTAATTTTATTGAAGACAATATTTCCCTTGATATTCACAGTTATGTGGATTCAAACTGGGAAATTGATATTGATAGTAGACGATCCACCAGTGCTTATGTATTTACTTTATTTGGTGGTGCAATTAGTTGGATGAGTAAGCAATAGGCTATGGTTGTTTTGTCCGCTATTGACGCTAATTATATGGCAGCTACTCATGCTTGTAAATAATCTATTTGGATGAAGAGACTGTGTTCAAATATTGGAATAAAACAAGGTACAATGGAAATTTATTGTGATAATCAGAGTGTGATCTATCTAGATAAGAACTTGACATTTCATGCCAGGACCAAGCACGATGGTGTACAGTATAATTTTGTTAGAGATATGCTTGAAGATGGCAGGGTGAAGCTAGTTAAGGTAGAGACTTTGGTGAATGTTGTTGATTCCTTAACTAAGCCTATGAGCATAGAGAAGTTCAGATGGTGTTCAGAGACTATGGGTTTTTCAGCCCCTAGCAATTAAGAGATGATGTTTACTCCCTCTCGTTTCTCTTGCAAGGTGTTCAAAAATTGGGAGATTTGTTTCAAAAATTTGTCTCAACCTTGTATATATATATCCTAGTTACACCGACAAGTCTAATATATAATGGGAGCATAGGTGGAGGGGAGGAGTGGAATGCGTGTTAATGTTAACATTTTTTTGTTAACAAAAACTCTTAAATGGTCGACATACATTAAATTAATGATATATTATAAATCTAGACCATTCATTATTAGGTTTCAGATCTAATGGTAGATATTTTTTTGGCTTGTCTTGCCCTAGAAGATAACCCTATTTTATGAGGGTATTGTATTACGACTATTGTATTATGTTGTATTTTAAGAGTCTGATAGTAGTTGTGTTATCTCTATATCTTTGGTGGTGATACCCCTGTGAGAATCTTGCTCTGCAAGTATATTGTAATCTTTGTGATTTCTAAATAATATATTGGGCAACTTTTGGAGTGTGGGGTTTTTCTCTCGAATGGGTTTTCCCCACATAAATCATTGTGTTGTGGTATGCATGATATTTATGTTTATTTTTGTTTAGGTCTCTATAACTGCCGAAAAGATCTGAAAAGTTTTGCATTATTCTCCTCTCAAGATTATTGTAGGAAGTTTTTTCGCTACCTTAGCTTCCTTACCGAAAGAACACCTACAGATGGGTTATATTAGGCCTAGTTCCAACCCATTTGTATCTTTAGTAGTTCTTGTGAAAAATAAGAATGGTACTATGTGGATGTGTATTGATTATAGAGCATTGAATAAGAGGAACATCAAGAATATATACCCTATTCCTAAGATATATAAGTTAATAGATGAGTTTCATGGAGCTATATACTTTTCTAAGGTTGATTTGAGATAAAGATACCACCATATCCACATGCGAGAAGAAGATGTGTGGAAGACAACTTTTAGGTGTCATTACAGAAACTTTGAGTGTTTGGCTATACCCTTTTGGACATACTAATACTCTAGACACCTTTTAGTCATTATTGAACTAGGTATTTGGTAAGCAATTGAGGAATTTGTGCTAGTTTTCTTTGATGACATTTTGATTTATAGTAAAACATGAGAAGAGAATTTGAAGAACTTGCATATAGTTTTGGGAATTTTGGAGTGAAAATATTTCTTTGCTAAGTTTTCCAAATCTGAGTTTGGTTTAATATATTTTATATTTGGGTCATATCATAAGTGTCAAATGTGTACAAGTGGATCAACTATATATCCAATTCATTCTACATTGGCCAACTCCCACCATATTGACATAGTTGAGAGAGTTATTTGGGTTATGTAGTTATTATAGGAGGTTTGTAAAATGTTTTTCTATGTTAGTTGTACCTCATTTACATATTTGAAAAATAAATAATATTTTGAATGGTTTGAATTAGCACAAGCAACTTTTGAAAAACTTGAGGTAATGAGCTCATGTCATATACTTGTGATTCTTGAATTTTCACTACCATTTGTTGTTGAATCGTGGTGCATTTTGGGAAGGTATTGGGGTTGTTCTAACTCAAAAGAGACATCCTAGAGAATTTGAAAGTAGGAAATTGGATAGTTTAGAAAGAAGCTATTCTATTTATGACAAAGAAATGTTGGCTATCATGCATGCATTGAAAAAATTTAGACAATATTTGGTTCGTGGTAGATTTTTAGTTAAAAATAACCACAATAGTTTGAGATTCTTCTTGGTCCAAAAGGATTAGAATGATCACAAAAAAATTGGTAAGTTGCAAGAATATGATTTTGACATAGATTACATAAAGGGGAAGAAAAATATTGTGGCTAATGCTCTCTCTAGGAATCCTACTATATGTTTTCTTTCCTCTATTTTTGTTGATTGGAAACTTTCTGGACACTATTGTTGAGTATCTTAAGAATAATTTATTTTGTTTATAGTCTTGATGAGGTGATGATTTAGATGATAGGTACATAGCAGTATATGGGCTAATCCTTTATAAAAATAGAATCTTTTGGTGCCCAAATCCAAAATTAAGGAGAATATCTTGAGGGCCTTTCATGATACTCCACTAGAAAGACACCAAGGTTATTATAAGACTTACAAGAAAATCAGTGAGAGGTTTTCATGGAAGAGGTTGAAAGAGGATGTTCATAAGAACAATAGAGGGTGCATGGTTTTCCAACATAACAAGGGAGAGCAAGTCTTCCTAGCATGAATTCTTCAACCACTCTCAATTTGTGAGTAGAAATGGGAGAGTATATCTATGAGCTTCATCATAGGGATTCCCAAGGTACAAATTAGAGGTTACATTTATGTTGTGATTGATAGATTGACTAAGTATGTACATTTTTTTTCTATCACTTTAGATTTCAAGGAACCTCGAGTAGCAAAATTATTTTTAGGTAGATATTTATATTTCATTGGTTGCCTAAGAACAATGTCAATGATAGGGATATTGGATTCCTTATTTATTTTTGGAAAGATATTTTTTATTTGATACTCACACCAAATACTAGCTACCACCCACAAACAAATGGTTGAAAAGAGACAGTGAACAAATAGATTGAAGAGTACTTGAGGAGTTCTGTTTCCAATCAATGATATGTATGGATTAAATGGTTGCATCTAGGAGAATAATACAACACTTCACACCATATGTCCATTGGTATGCCATCATTCAAAGATTTATATGGATATGATGCTCTTTCTTTTTCTCATTTGTTGTTGTGAAATAGTAGAGTACCAAAAGTATGCTATTTTATTAGACATAGTCAAGAGATATTGAGGACACTGAAGGATCATTTTCAACAAGCATAAAATCAATAAAATATTTATGCAAACATAAAGAATACATAGAGATATTTTGAGGTGGGTGACATAGTTTTCTTAAGGTTGTAGCTATATAGACAATCATTCATCAAGAAGGGTGGTGCATAAAATCTCAAGCATAAATTTTATGGGCCTAACAAGATTTTGAGGAAAGTGGGAGAAGTCACATATGAGCTAGAAATTATTGAAGACAATAAAATTCATAATATCTTTCATGTTTCATGTTTGAAGAAGGTAATTGGGTTTCACAGTGTTCCTTTAGTTGAAATACCTCCTTTAGATGATAAAGGGAGACTAATTTTGATTCATGAAGTTGTGATTGATTCTAGGTTAAGGAACTCGAGAAATAGGAGTATAACAAAATTGCTTACCTATTGGAAGAATATGCCTACAAAAGATGCTACATGGGAAGGGCTTGAGATTTTGAAGCATCCAAATGTGCATTGCTTGAGGAAAAGAACTCTTGGGGAGAGTGGACTTGTAATGTCCCCTTTCAATTAAATTCAAGTTGATGGAGTATTTGGGCCATTCCCTTTATTTTTTGTGGGCCAAGGTACAAAAATATGGAAACAATTATTTAATATTTAATTATGGACCATGAACTTTAATATCTAGTAGTTAAATATTGAATATTAAATATTATTATTTTATCCTCCAAATGGGGTGTGAGATTCTGCTAGAGGCATTTTGCAACTCCTTGGAATCAAATTTATTTATAGCAATGTAGAAACCTAAATCTTCTCATACCTAACCACATATGATTTTACCCCATTCTAACCAATTAAATAAATATTTATTAATTATTTAATCCATGTCCTTCACCTTTATCCCTCATCTTTAATTAAATAAATTTATATTATTTGATTAAATTTAACCCTTCATCTTTATCCCTCACCTTTAATTAAATTGATTTACATTTATTTAATTAACTTTAAACCTTATCCCCCAAATCCTCCAACTAAATCAATTAATTAATACCTACTTAATTAATTTATTTAGGCTAATTAATCTTTATTACCTTGTTTTCTAATATTTAAATCCATATCACCCTCAATAATTGTTCATTAAATCTTAGCCATTAAATCCTTTCACATGGATCACAATCTAGACTTACCATCTTGTGACAACTATCCCTCTCACCTTCATCATCTCACATGTGAGAGGATGCAAGAGTCAAACCTACCTTTTACACCTTTACCCTTCTTATGACACTCGTTACAAAACTAAACCTCAATCCAAACCCTAACTCTCAATCAATCCTATCCTTCCATCAACCAGTGCATCTTATCCCTCGATTTTCCTCTTGAAAATTCTATAAATTAGAGGCCTCTCATCCCATTTGACCATCTTCTATCATCTTAGCTATATGTTGATGCATTTTATATCTAATCCATATTAATTAAATATCCTTATGCTATCCATTTGATATCTTATCATCTAAATCCTACCATCATGTTGTTGGTTTTATAAGCAACCACATTCACTACATCAAAAGGAGCACACCAAGAGAGTATTGGGTGTAAATCTTCTTCTAGCTCAATCCAAGGAAAAAGAAGAGAAACAAGGTAAAATGTTTCCTTTACAAGTATTTGAATTCTTTACTTATCCTTGTTCATTTTCTTATCTTTAGGCGGTCATGGAAAAATACATGAATACTTGGTGGAGCAAAATTCTAAGCTCATTTTAGCTAACATTAGAGAGGGGAGTTGAGGATAATTATTATTTTCTTATTTGAAATTAAAATTATGCAAAAAGGGGTGTTGGGAATGCATTCATCTATATTTTATTATGTGTAGTTTATTTCTCATTTGGATCATCTCGTTTTTACCATATAGAAACTCTACTGAAATTTGTTTGGGCACTTGTGTTCATACAAAATCTTTTGTGGATGAAAACCCATTGGAGATTGGAAGCAAAGGAAAAAATCCCTTTGGTTCAAAGAGAGATTTTATTTATGGATTGTATGGGAAATTCAAAGTTTTGCGAGACAGTTTAGTTATTCAATGTGTGCTTGTAATTGTTGTAAGTTACAAATGAAGAATTGTGCAGTTTGGATTGCATTTTGGTATTGAGTGTGTGTTGCTATAGTGCATCATTTTGGTTGTTAATATTTATTTTTATATTATTTTAAATCATATTTAGATGTTGTGGTTATTAATTCTTAATTTGAAGTCTTTCAGTGTTGTCAATGTGTGAGCCTTGCAATGTTGTTGTGAGGGATTTTGGAGAGGTAGTTTCAATTTCTTGTTGTTGTTGTGGTTTTTATTGTTATTGCTATAGATTTTATTGTTGTAATAAAATATTTTATGTGTTTAAATTATATTTCATCAATAGAATTATTACCAAAATTTTCTATATAAACATTGTCAAATTAGCTACTTTAACAATGTCGAAATTGTTGGATTTTTGTAGGTATTTCAATTTATGTTGGAAAATAGCTTTATGACAGTTTGAGCATCATATTTTGACTTAGAATTGCTATAGTTTATTTTCTTATAATTAATCTAGCAAAATATTCCATTTGGACATTTCAATATACACACAATGTAGCATGGACCAATCTTCTCAAGCATTAGCTTGTTATAGGTTTCTCTAGGGAACTACTCTTTTATTAGATGTGGCATGACTAACTTGTCCTTAGAGTTAGTCTTCTCTCTTCAATGTTATCTACATGTAACTTGTAACTTGTAGCTTGTAACTTGTAACTTGTGTTACTATCCTCTAGTTCTTTCTATACTTACACATGAATCTCCTTCATGTGTTGCATGAATTCCATAGCTTCTACACTTGCATACTTGTGATTTCCTACTCCCTACAAATCCACAACACCTCACAAGGATGTCCCATACACTACTTATAATGGTGTCTTCTCCAAAGACTTATTCAACTAGTTATTGTATGTAAACTCTATGTGCACCAACATGTAGTCACATTGCTTAGGCTTCACCCTTACAAAATGTTTGGGCTGATTGCTAATACTTTGATTGATAACATCCATATGTTTGTTCATGTTTGGAGTATATATAGAACTATAATTGTGTTGCATGCCTAATTTATTCTATAGGGTGCATTAGAAATGGCTAAGGAACTACATGTCACAATCCAACATAATACTCAATGACAAACAATACAATTGTACTAGGGGAGATGACCCAATAGTTGTGCACCCTAACTTCATGCTTCTCAAAATCCTACGTGGAAATTTCAAAGCACTCCCAATTTCTTACAACTTACTTGGCAAGTCCCCTACTTATAACTTTCGTTTCAGGGCCACGTCATCAAATATGATGCCACATCAACATGCTTTTTGTCAAGGTGTCCAAAAAGGCCCAAAAAAAGAGTGAGACCAATACTTGTGCATTCACATCATGGGTAGTTGAGCGTTGATGTGGCATCACATGATTGGTTGCTTTTTAGATCAAAGGAAAACATTTTTGTTTAATTATGGGTAGTCAAGTCACAACTATTGGACATTATATAAACAACTACTATCACAACTATAGGGCATTATATAAACAACTACTATCACAACTATTGAAACATGCTCAACAAGTGGGTCCTCTCCCCTATCTCCTTGAAGAACAAATCTATTATCCCATGTTGACTTTATCCTCAAAAGTGTGTCCAAACATATTGAACTTTGGCTTCCACCCACAATGACAACCACATATCTCACTCTTGAACCTAAAAATCAATGATCTCTGACTTATTTTGATCATATTTTATAGTATAAATTAAAAAGAAGCTACATATATATACAAGTTATAAATTTTGAAAATCATATATTTTATATTCATTAATCTTAATAAACCATTAATATTTATTATAAACTATTCTTTTCAATATAATATTTAATTTGTATGACTCCAGCCTTAATGAAATGACAATAAATATCTCACATGTGAAGAAGTGTCAACTGCAAACATTAGAAATAT
The DNA here is from genome assembly GCA_007258455.2 of Sequoia sempervirens. Taxonomy (NCBI): domain Eukaryota; kingdom Viridiplantae; phylum Streptophyta; class Pinopsida; order Cupressales; family Cupressaceae; genus Sequoia; species Sequoia sempervirens. The sequence continues at coordinate 34,722 of VDFB02093729.1, read as the reverse complement.
GTGGGTGTGAATGATTGTATGAAAAGAAGTATCGAGAAGGAGGAAAATAAAAGCCCACAACATTTAATGCGCCTCACTTAAAAGAAGCTCGTTGTTTCTTTTTTCTTCATCCCTTGTGCACGTGGGCCAAAAGCAATGGATTCCGGGACCAAGTCACCCTAAATTTGACGGTCAATACTGCCAATTTTTTAATAACACTTTTATCCGTACGACCATCAAATTTAGGTTCGCCAATTCGGGCTGCTACGGAGAAATTCAAACATGAATGGTCAAGGAAGGTGTTTGGTCAATCATCATTGTTTCTCAAGCGCGCTCTCTGACCTCCTTTGCTTTCCTTACCAAAGTTTTCTAGATGTTTATATCTCATTCACAAAAGATTATAGTGGAGTTTTAAAAATGGTTTTATTGAATCATAGTCCCAATGGTCGTGGGGGCTAATTTTGAGTGACTGGAATATCGTAGAATTTTCATTTTTTTTAAAATGTGGATTGGTCTCTTATCTATCTATAACTAAGGTTTGGAGGTGCGACTCATCATGCAACTCACCACATCATCACATCTATTGAGAAGTGTCTAAAATTTGACTTTTTAAATATTCGACCAAAACTTAATCATGGACCCCCAATAGTTGAACAAAAAAATACCATTTGTTGTTTATAAAATATCATATTTTTATTTAAAATAAAATTAATATGCAACTAAATAGACCAAATACCTATTGGTAACCATAAATCTTTGATTTCCCCATGTGTCATGAGAGAGGAATGTCTGTGTCGTATGGCCGGATTGGGCACATGGGCATTTCTGGAGTTAGGGAGATGACGAAGGAAAACATTATCTCCGCCATTACGACCTTCATCCGTAGACGCACCACTATTCCCCTGCCTTGACACAGGGCTTTGTCCTCATCATTTCATTAGGAGCGGAGTTTGGATGCACAAGGCCTAAATGTAATTTTGGAGGTGAACATTAATTGCTTGCATCATTGGAGATCAGTTGTAGGACTGGGAAAGGGTTGGATCATGTTTAGTGGCATGGGAGAGTGGGAGAAGTGATTGTGGTTTGTAATTCCTCTTGGTGTTGGCCACCAACCGTATCAAATTGTACAAGACACAAGCCAAAAATAAATTCTACCAACATAGGAGTCGTATGGTTGCTTGTGTTAGTGGAAGGAGGTAGGAGTAATAAATGTGGGTGGTTGGCACTCCAAGAGATGCATCGAAAGAGCGCCTATATCTTCAGAAGTTGTAATCAATTGTGATCACCAAAAATGGATACTCTGATCAATCTAGGGAGCTCAAAGAAGCAATCAACTTTTGTAGGATTTATCTCTAATCAAAGGCTAAAGAAAATGTGCCTAAACAAAGATATTCTTTGACTTGAGGCAGTGAGGATGGTCATCGACAAGGATTTATGTTTTTCAAAAAATAGGGTAAGGGAAAACACAAATATCTCGTTGCGCTTCTTGGCTTCTATGTTGAATCTAAACTTCTCAAAGCTACGTTGCCTAGTGATGTTGAGGCTAGTGTTCAAAGCGACAATTCTAGTGGGCGACATGGACATGGTTGTGGTGGCGGAGTTGGAAGTTGGGCTGCCGATGCCGGATGATATAAACCGAATGTTTCAGCGAGGGGTGGAGGTGGTTTGGTATCCCTTCATAATGAACCTGGACGCGGCTGGATTGGCCCGACATCGCCATTGGGCTACCATCGGTTATAATTTCCTATGCCATAGGTTGGGGGTGAATGAGGTAGTGGGTCTGTAGTGGTGTCGAGAATTTGCAAATCTGGTGGATCCACGAGATTCTATGATGAAGATGATGGTGAAGAGGACTGAGGGCGAGAGTATGGGTGGGGTGGCTTGTTTTTTTTTGTTCGTGCATGGAGGCCTTCGTCGGCAGTATAGAAGAATTTTGTGGTAGATGAAATTGTGGCTAGTTTCTTTTTGTTTGAATGTATAGAAATGTAGTGGCTCTGTTACGCCCAACCTTCTGTGGGCATAAACGAATGTAAAATTTTGATTTTTCACTATAATACATGCAGCTTGCCTGCGTTTTACTTATAAAAAAAAAATCATAAATCTTTAATATCTCTAGTTTTTATATTCAACACATACGAACTAATACTTGAACACAAAAAAACTATTTGTTGTTATAAAAACAACACATAATTATTTAAAATACAACTTATATTAAACAAAAATAAACCAATAGTTGAACAGTATTTTTTTTTTTAAATCCTTCACATTTAATGGGAAAATACATGGCATTTATTGTTCTCACCTTTTATATTTGTGATAGGACAAACTATTAATATAAAATACTCCAATGCTTGTACATTGCTACCCTAATAGTTGTACACATAAGAACAATATTTTTTCACTATGATAGCAATACTTGTTTAAATGAGTGTCTTATTTTATGAAATGGACATTTTATATTTTAAATGTCACACTTATAGTATATAGTTATGATATTTTATTTGAGACAAAAAAATACTTATTCCACTTCTTCATGAATGTACTTATGTTTTTTTATATAACATTTAGAGGTTCTCAAATGTTCAAGTGTGGATCCACGTTTGATCAACATTTGGTTATTTTTTTATTTACATTTGAACTATTTATTTACAATATATAGTATAAATATGTGGTAAGACTGGGTATTATAATCACAATTAACTACACGACTATTAGACCATGCACGATTACTGGCCCCTCTCCCCTAATGATTGTATCTCATACACAAAAGATTATAGAAAAGTTTTTAAAATGAGTATGTTTTACTTGTATAGATATTTTAAATATATTTATCCAATAAAAATGTCAAGAGATATCAATTTAGAGCTATTTTGAAAATATCATGTTTATTATTAGATATTACTAATTTGACATGTAAATAGTTGTCAAAGTTCAGGTAAACAATAAGAGTTTTTTTAACACATTCATGTCATTACACTCCACCCCTTGTCGTTGTAGAATGCCTCTTAGCATTAATAAATAAAAACGTAGGCTAATTAAATGAATGGCCACAAATAATATAAATCAATTTAAATTAAGTAATATTAGTTGGGTATAAACTTACAATAATAAATATTTGAGGTCCAATAAGAAAGATTAAGGTATTTAGTTATGAGAATTATGCTATAGAAATGAGTTTGATGTCACAAAAAACCTAATTGCTTTGGTATTGTAAAATAGATGTTGTCAATATAATAAATTCCTTAGGATCAAAATAATCACCAAATTTATTACACATTGGTTGTGCTATGCAAGATCGGTCTTGTATAACAACTACCATAATATAACCTCAAAATTTCTTAAATATTACCCAAATCAAGCAATTGAATGCCAACAAGAATGTACAAGATCAACTCATAACAACTTGCTTTAAATTCCATTATACTACATGCTCAATAATTGCATCCAAAGATCATTTCCTATCATTCACTAAAACCACATATACATGATCCAATTTATAGGGTCACAATGACAACCCATTAAATATCCACAATATTTAATTATTGATATATAAAAACAACATGCCCCTAACCACTATATAACATTAGTGGCACAATATCCAAAAATATAAAATATCGCATTGTAAATTCTCAAATAATTGATTGCACCAACCTTGAATAGCTCCATTCAATCCCACACAATAAAGAAATATTTTTCTTCCTCAGCTATCAACCTAGCTTGAAGAGATAAACCAATAACCTAATGTAGTGTAGGAAAAAGTATCCCTTTTCACACTTAATTTGGAAATAATCAATAATAACGTGAGCTTAATGATACCTTAATTTAGTGTTGTAATATGTTTTACATATTCACATTAATCTTGGGGCCCTTTTAAATAAAATGGACTTAATTGTGCCTTATTTTTTGGTGAAATAAGGTGTACCTTTACACTTTCACACTAATCTAGGGCTTTATTAATTAGTTGAGGTTAATTTTCCTTAATTGACCCCTTTAATTCAAATCCAAGCCTAATTAAATGCAAATTCTAAGGGATAAAACCCGATATTCATAAATGCCATTACACAAGACTTAACTTTGGAAGATGTGTGTCCTAGGTAAGTGACCTAGGACCCATTTGGCATAGGGAGAATTGGTCCTCACTTAGATCTAGGACCCTAATTTAAACTATGCTTAACACTATAAAATGTGTGTTTTGGGTAAGTGACCTAATACCCATTCGCCATAGGAAGAATGGGTCCTCACTTAGACCTAGGACCCCACTTTAAAATATGTTTTTGGCAGTATTTTAATGATTTCAAATCCACAATTCAATATTGTTTTGTGATATTTGAATTTCAGAAATTAATGTTAAGATGTGTATAAATACAAGGTTATTTCACTTATTTTCACCTAGCAACTTTATGAGCAAGTCCTAGAGAAAATTTTATGATCAAGAGAGCATTCAAGAGTATTTTCAAGGCTTTCAAGGGAAAAATTATTGAAGATTATTGCAGCAATCAAAATTCCTTTCATCATGTCAAATATTCTTTGCATCATGCATGTTGTTTGAGATAATATGGTGATGTGGAGTTCAAGATCTATGCAAGTATTCAAGGAAATTGTTTCACATCAAGTTTCATGATCAAGATCTACATTCATTGAGGCCACTTCATGCTAGTTTGTGGATTTGTAATCTAAGGTTCAAATAAGGTTTGGTGATTTGTTACATATTGTTGTTCATTCATCATTACTTCATGCTTTTCTATTTCATTTCAAGGTTTAATTACAAAAATGGGGTTTGACCAAGGCAAACCCCCATTCCCTAACAAAACAACATTTTTCTCGCTTTGATGTGTGATTACAAATTTTAAGTTGAAGATCCTTTAAAGAGAAAAATTGAAAAAAGTTACAAAGTTGTCAAAGTTGTAAGAAAAGTTGTCATATCATGGAAACTCTACAGATTTTATTTTCAACTATCCGATAGTGAACATCGAGAATCTAGGAGTGCATACAGAGCAAAAGAGAACCCATAAAGCATTTTTCAGAAACCCTAGGTAGCCAGGACCCATTCGCTATAGGGTGAATGAGTCCTTAGTAAGCTTCAAAAGGTGACTTTTGGTGAAAAATGCACATCCTTTTCCCCTTTCTAGATCTGCCTTTTGATTACTGTTTCTATCATATTTGTTTACTATTCTTCATTTGCATTTCATAGCTTACATATTGAATGAAATTAGGGAAATAGGTCATTTCATCCAACCCTCCTTCATCCAACCCCACTATTTTTCCTATGTTTCACCTAATAACCTTGAAGTAACCAAAATAATCTCTCATTTATCTTATTTATCTTATTTTCATATTCATGCCTAGATACATATGTAATAATAAGTAATGCAAATCATCCACATAGTATAAATCTCACATACGACAAAATTTATTAAGTTCATATGCAACACTTTCAAATTATTACTACTTGCATCTCATGCTATGAGAATAATCATCATTTATTCCATATGTCTTAATAAGTCAAGCTAGCTCAAGGTATAATACCACACATCCTATACTACATGAAGTCCTAGAACTATAGAATAATTTCTTATCTTTCTTGCATAGAACCAACTCACAATCAATATGAAATACAAGAATATAAATACTAGAAAATGAAATAAAAATTAGAACAATACGCATAACATACAATCAAGATGAACATAAACACAAGGTACATATACATAAACACTAAGTAACAATCATGGACACAAGACCAACATATAACAAAAAAACACAACACAAACAAGACAAGATGACAACAAACAATGAAACTCATACAAATAATATGAAAAAATGATTCCACAATTATGACACATATTGAAGTCTTTTGAACCCATCAAGAATCATATCTAAACTATGCAATATACACTAGAAGTATAAGAAAATTTGAGCATAAATTATAGAAGCTAGATAAAAAAAATTATGACACATATTGAAGTCTTTTGAACCCATCAAGAATCATATCTAAACTATGCAATATACACTAGAAGTATAAGAAAATTTGGGCATAAATTGTAGAAGCTAAATAAAAAAAATTATGACACATATTGAAGTCTTTTGAACCCATCAAGAATCATATCTAAATTATGCAATATACACTAGAAGTATAAGAAAATTTGGGCATAAATTATAGAAGCTAGATCAAAAAAATTGCACACATATAATATTATGCTTCTAACACTTCATGTTGAATAATATATTACAAATATATAAGATGAGTTATCTAACTCCTATAACAACTCCACTAACTTCTCACACTAAATCTAGGTGGGTTGTTCGACCACCTTTATTCTCTCCCTCCTATTTTCACTCCTAAATCTTTACATGAGTTATATTAACAACTCACTTACATTATTATTCTCACAGACAATAACACACTCATTATAGTATAATATTAAGTTGTTTCTCAACAACTTAATATTAACTTACATAACTTTATTTTATAACACATACTAATAAAGTTAACTCAAACATTCATGTGAACATTAATTCCTAACATCCCCCCTTAGTGCAAGCATGGAGAGAAAGTACATCACATGAACTAGAAACAAAATCATATGCCTATGCATACTTTTAGGTCTACATATTGCTATCTGGATCTTGCTGCACATGATCACCTACATATGAGAACTTATCCTGCTTTCACTTCCAATGAACTTATCACTGACCAACCACACTTCAAGAAGTCTAGTAATTAGAGGATCTCTATAGCCAATTTCTTTCCTATACAACTGTTTACATCATCAATGATATATAAAATCTCCTCTTTTCAAACTTAGCAGGGGAATGTTTATAGTGTTTATTTTACACAAAATGAAATGAAATAAAATACCACTAATACAAAAGGAAACCTCACCATTAGTGGCTGACAAGAGGCACTATTTAGCCTCCTTCCTCCAATGCCTCCAACCTCCATTTTGAATTTATCTAAAATAAATACTCTCCATCACTAGGACAAGATAGTTCATCTTTTGCATATTCTTCCCAATTTCTTTCATCAGCCAAGCAAATATTTTGATCTAGTTTATCATCCAATAGATCTTGTACCCTCTTCTTACAGTTCAAAATTACATGTCCTACTTCTTTACAATAGAAACATTTGATTTTTCCTTTTGGGGGAACATGTTTTGATTTGTACTTTCCCTTTATTTGGATAAATAATACTTCTTTTGGTTTTGAGCATTCATTTTGCTCAAGTAGAGTAGATATTACTCCTTCAAAACTATTTTTTACCTTGCTTAATGTAAACACCATATTGGACATACTCGTAGGCATACTATTCAAAGCATTGCTTTCACATCATCATCCTTTAATTTTTCTTTAATGCCAGCTAACTGATTTAGTAAGGAGTGAAACTTACTTATATTCAATCTATCATTTTTGCACCTGTGCCCATCTTCAATCCATACAATCTCTGCTTCAATGCCATCTTGGCACTTTTTGCTTCAGAGTCGAAAGTTTGTTTAGTGACTCCCAAATCTCTTTTATAGATTTCTTGAAATTCACATGGTGTAGGTATGCTTTTGAAAAGCCAAGGACAATAGTCCCTAATGCTTTTTTTATTTTTTATATTTCACTTAGCAACTTGTTCATTTGCATTAGTTGGTGAGACTGGGTTTGATTTGACAACATCCCATAAATATTTCTATTAGGTGTAACTACATTTGTATTTGTCATGTATGAAATTGCTACCTTCAAATTTTTCAATGAAACTTAATTTATACATGACTACTCCTTTAATCAAAATAAAATCAAAGGTTTTGGGTTCCACTGATAATGCACCTTTATTATAATACTCATATTAACATTATTAGGCTTACAATAATATAATATTAGTTTGTTTCTTAACAACTTAATATTAAATTATATATCTCTATGTCAAGAATGAGATTTTAAATGCTCTTTGATAGCATTGAACCTAAAAATTCCAAAGAATGAATGATACCTTGCAGTTGTAGATTCCTAGCATTCAAACACAATAGTAAAACTCCATTTCTCACACCCAACAAATATCATGTCAATTTTCTACTAAACTGCGCGCGCTAAATACTAAGAATATCTTCAAGCCATTTCTAGGTTTTGTTCTCCTCTTCACTAGATTTCCAAAACATTTTTATTTTTTGAATTTTGTTGAGAAATGACAAAGTTATCATAGTTCTACTAAGACTACTTTAGATTGGTTTTTATAATGCCATTTTAAGTTCAACACGACTCTTCTTCCATGGATTTGTTTAGATACAACTGCAAAAGAGAACATCAAATCACAACACCAAAATCCATAAATGCTCTGATACCATATGAGAAAATTTGGGCATAAATTATAGAAGCTAAATAAAAATTTAATACATATAATAGTATGTTTCTATCTCACTTCATGTTGAATAAGATATTATAAATATATAAGATGAGTTATCTAACTCCTATAACAACTCCATTAGCTTCTCACACGAACTCTAGGTGGGTTGTTCAACCACCTTTATTCTCTCCCTCATATTTTCACTCATAAATCTCTACGTGCATTGTGTTAACAACTCACATTATTATTCTCACACACAATTACACACTCATTATAATATAATATTAAGTTGTTTCTCAATAACTTAATATTAACTTGCATAACTTTATTTTATAACACATACTAATAAAGTTAACTCAAACACCCATGTGAACACTAATTCCTAACAAGAAGTACCACTACCTCACATAAGATAAGAAGGTTAACTATACAAAGTAGAGAGCACCTTATCATCTTGTAGAACAACATGCATACCAATATAACAAGCCATATGACTTAATACTCAAAGAGCTCCTATCTACTTTGATAGAAGGTTTCATAAGGGGGGAATGATGCATACATAAATTAAAGAAAATATGAATCAAACTAAAGCTTAATTCAAAAAAAGATTAAGATCCGATACCCATACTCATGAAATGTGAAATGAAAGTCATGAATTCAATCAAAGAAGAAATTAAGAACCTTAAATGAACCCAAAACAACCAAATCTTACCATACCATGTCAAATTTGAATTCACATTGATGTTGAATTGTGTTTGTATCAATGCAAAGCCTCCATTATGCGTTGAAAAAGCTTCAATATGTGTAAAATGTTGAACTAGAATGTGATGATAACTTGTAACGTGCTCAAGAGATAATTGTGCAATGCTTCACTTATGTCAATTCTAGATGATTTGTGAGAAGGTAGAAGGTTATTTTATAGATTTCCTATTTTGAGATGAACATGCAAGATTACAACAATGCAAAATCTCGATCAATGGTTGATAATCGTTGAGAGGAAATATATTGCTCAATTAGCTTCTGTGATCGAATCAATTAAGAATGTTAATTGCACAATCAGGGGATTTAGATTGCATAATCTATGGAATTGAGGAAATCAAGTTGAGTAGTTAATAGGATTGAAGAATAGATGGGTTAGTTAGGAAATAGATGAATCAGTGGTCGTGATTTGCTCAATCATAAAAGGGGTGAGGGTAATTAATTAATTGAATTAATTAATTACTATTTTGAGTTTGAATGTGCAAGTCATGTTTGACTTTAACAAATACGGTTGCATTTGTTTGTTGACCTTTTTGAACATTTGATGTTGAATAATTAATTTAATTATCCTAATTTAGACAGGGGAAAGTGATTTAATTAAATTATTAAGTAATAATAATTTAATTAGTTTAGGAGAATAGGGTTTATTAGCGACATAATTAAATAATGGATGTTATTTAATTAATTGGGAGGAATAAAGATTAGATAAATTATGAAATAGTGAATTAATTAAATAATTTAAAGATTATTCAATTAATAGAGGAAAATAGGATTTTTGATGAAAAAATGATGTGAAATGCAATGATATTAGTGATAATGATGTCGATGATGAAAAAATATCATTCAAGATGTGTGATATGCGTTAGGTCATTTTTACATGTCTACATTTTGCCCCTCTTTGAGACAAAGTGTGTGATATAAAGATGTGTATCAAAATGAATAAACAAATCACACAAAATGGAACATTAAACTGAAGAAAGCTAAATAAATGAATTAAAATTAAACAAACAGAGCTTTCTTCAGAGCCGTTCCATCTTCCTCTATCTCCAGGGATTTGTTTGAAGCTGTTGCTCTCAGATTGTGTAAGCAAGGCTTCTCCGAATGGCAACCTGCAGAACGAGTGTGCAAAAAGGAAAGTACTTCTCTATCCTATATGCTAGTGAAGTGAAAATACTGACATGGATATGCACAGGGGCTATAGATTATGCACAGGGGCTGTGAATTGTGGATACTTCTAAAACTAAACTATGAGGATGATTGGCCATGATATGCTATGATTCTACAATCTATGAATGATAAAAGACTATGCTATGGATGCTTGAAAGCTATTTGACTATAGTTTTTATGTATGAAAGCTTCCCTGTGATTGCAAAGACTCGATAGTCCTTTTATAGCTTTTTGTGCAGGCTAAATCCTGGCTGGCAAAGATCAATGGCTGTGATATTGTCTGGTAAGTTTGAATGGTGAGAGATGGAGAGGTTGAGAGGAAGATGGAGAATGTTGGGAGGTTGGAGAGAAGAATGGAGCCTTGTCTTCAACCCACGAGAACAATCTTGCACAAGAACAGAGAAATTTAATTTTTTTGTTTTGGAAGTTTGTTTCACGGTTGTTGAAGATAATCCCCAAATTAATTAATTAAATAAATTTATTTAATTTCATTTATGTAAGTTTGATTTTTGATTTTAGAACTATAGAAGATTTAATTAAATATTTTGGAATATTTAATTGTGAATGGAATTTAGAAGATATAATTAAATATTTAGAATATTTAATGGTGAATGGACATTAGAAGAATATTAGAATACTTAATCTTTATTTGAATAAAATATTCAAGCCAAGATTAAATGATAATTAATATAAATAAATCGTAATGTTTATTTAATTAATTAAGAAATGAAAGAATGAAAAATATAAATAAATTATTTAAATTTATTTATACGCAGATTGAATTCAAAGATTTAATTAAATATTAAAAATATTTAATTAATTACCAGACTATGTGATGTGACCATTTTTAGGTGTATACATTTTGCCCCTCTTTGAAGTGATGTGTTTTACGCATTGCTTCAAAGAATTTTAAAATTTGCCCCAGATTTTGATTGTCGAATGTTGATAGGTATATGCCCCCTCGAACGATGAATCAATAATATTTTGATTTTTGTGAATTTTTTGAATTTTTAAATTTTTTGGAATTTTCGATTTTTATGATTTTTAAGATTTTTTCAGGACTTTTTTATGATTTTTTTGGATTTTTTCAGGACTTTTATGATTCAGACATAGAAATTCTTCAAATGAATGCTATTGATTGGTTCTTCAAACAGGTCCCCTTCTGATGTAGATGACTGATATGCCCCAGAACCGTATGCTGCAATGATGACAAATGGACCAAGCCAGTTGGGTTCAAATTTTCCTTTCTTTTCTCTGTCTTGCTGATTACGTGGATTTTCTCTCAAGACTAAGTCACCCACTTGAAATGTCTGTGGTTTAACTCTGTGATTGTAGCTACGGGACATAATTTGTTGATAACCCTTCAAGTGATCGGCTGCATGTTGACGTCTTTCATCTAACAGTTCTAGCTCTTGTAGATGAGATACTCTGTAGTCTTCATCATTTATTAATCCCTTGAGTAAGACTCTAAGTGAAGGTATTTCAACCTCTAGTGGTAAGATCGCTTCTGCTCCATAGACCAAGGCATATGGGGTAGCTCTTGTTGGTGTGCAATGCTGGTTCTATATGCCCACAAAGCTGGATTTAATTGGACATGCCAATCACGACCGACATCATTTACTGTCTTCTTCAAAATCTTCAAGATTGTTTTGTTTGAAGCTTCTGCTTGACCATTACCTTGTGGATAATAAGGTGTAGAAAACCTGTGTTGGATGTGAAATCTTTCACAAATTTCATCAACATCCTGATTCTTAAAAGGCCTCCCATTATTAGTGATTATAGAATTAGGAATTCCATATCGGTAGATGATGTAATTCAGAATGAATGAAGAGATTTGTTTACCAGTCACCATTGTCAAAGGAACAACTTCGATCCATTTTTTAAAGTACTCTGTAGCTGTGATAATGAATTTATGCCCATTTGATGATGAAGGATGAATTTTTCCAACAAGATCCAGTCCCCACTAAGAAAAAGGCCATGTCGGAGTGAAAGGTTGCAGTTCCTGTGCAGGTGCATGAATAAGATTCCCATGGATCTGACATTTAGAACACTTCTTGACAAAAGTAAAAGATTCTTTCTCCATAGTAGGCCAATAATATCCCATTCTGACAAGTTTCTTGGCTAAGGTTAAACCACTTGAATGAGTTCCACAATACCACCATGAACCTCATGTAAGGATTTTTCAGATTCGTCATGTTCAAGACATCGAAGGAGCGTACCATCAAGACCATGTCTGTACAGGATATCGGCGATCAAGGTATAACAGGATGATTGACGTATGAAATTCCTTTTTTGGTTTCGGGATAAATCCGGAGGTAAGATGTTATCTTTCAAATAGGTATAAGTCTTGCCATATAAAGGTGAATCAGAACTGGTTAAATGACATATGACTTGGGTCTCAGGATTATCATAAGCGGGAGAAAAAAATTGTTCCACCAAGAATTCATGCTTGGTTTGATCTTCTGATAGTTGTAATAAGGAAGCAATTGTAGCCATTGCATCTGCAGCTTTATTATCAATCCTTGGAATTTGTGAAAACTTGATTGACACAAAATACTTCTTATAATCATCCACCATGTTCTTGTAAGGTAGCAACTTATCATCTTTAGTTTGATAATCATCATTGATTTGATTAATGACAAGTTGTGAATCACCGTAGACTTGCAGCTCTGTAATCTGCCATTCCAAGGCTATCTTTATCCCTATGAGAAATGCCTCATATTCAACTATGTTATTTGTGCAAGGAAACATTAACCGATATGATTGTGGAATTGTATGTCCTTTAGGTGTGACAAAAAGAATCCCTGCCCCCGAGCCATGTTGTGTATAAGATCCATCAAAGTACAGTGTCCATGAGTTCTTAATTGTTGTTGTGAAGACGTTTGCATCAGGAAACTCAATGTGCATTGGATTTTCTTCTTGTAAAGGTGCTTTGGCCAACTGATCTGCGATGACCTGCCCTTTAATAGCTTTTCGATCTACATAATGAATGTCAAACTCACTTAAGATCATTACCCATTTTGCAAGTCTTCCTGTTAAAGTAGCTCTGCTTAATAGGTATTTTAGTGGATCAATTTTGGTTATCAGCTTAACTGTATGAGCCAACATATAGTGTCACAACTTTTGAGAAGCAAACACCACTACAAGGCAAGCTTTTTCAATGAAAGTGTAGTTTAATTCATGACTTGTTAAATTTATGTTGATATAGTATATGGCCCTTTCTTTGCCTGTAGAATCCTCTTGTGCTAGTAATGCTCCCAAGGATACTTCTATTGCTGAAATATAAAGTATGAGTGGCTTTCCTGGAATGGGTGGAATTAAAACCGGTGGGTTCATCAGATATTGCTTGATCTAATTGAATGTTGCTTCACATTTGTCTTCCCATTTGAATGGGACATTTTTATGCAATAAATGTGTAAATGGTAAGCTTTTGTCCGCCAATTGAGCTATAAACCACCTGATGGACTGTAGTCGTCCTTGCAATGATCGAAGCTGACTGATATTTTGTGGTGGCGGCATGTCCATTATAGCTTGTACTTTTTCTGGATCAACCTCTATGCCCTTTTCTGAAACAATGTATCCTAGGAGTTTTCCAGATGTAACGCCGAAGACACATTTCTTTGGATTGAGTCGAACATTGAAATTCTCCATTCTGATAAAGATTTTTGACAAGATTTCTAAATGTCCTTCTCTTGTGTGAGATTTGGCTAATAAGTCATCCACATAGTCTTCCATGAATGTGTGCATCATGTCATGAAAAATGGTTGTCATTGCTCTTTGACAAGTAGCTCCAGCATTCTTTAACCCAAATGGCATTACGTTCCAACAATAGGTACCCCAAGGGCATGTGAACGCTATTTTATCTTGATCCTTTGGTGCAATCTTTATCTGGTTGTATCCTAAAAATCCATCCATTAATTAATACATTGCATGGCCAGTAGTTAAATCAACAATCATATCTATGTTTGGCAAAGGAAAGTCATCTTTGGGACAAGCTTTGTTCAAATCTCTGAAATCTGTACAAATTCTAATCCTTCCATCTGGCTTTGAAACAGGTACAATATTGGAAATCCATTCTGCATAGTCAATAGTCCGAATGAACCCAACATCCAAAAGCTTCTTTAATTCTTCTTTGACCAATAATGCAACATGCAGATTCATTTTTCTGAGTTTTTGCTTCACAGGTTTTGCCCCTGCATTTATAGATAAATGATGCATTATCAGATTAGGATCTAACCTTGGCATGTCAGCATATGACCAAGCGAAGTTGATTTGATTCTCCTTCAAGAACTCCATGAATTTCAGTACTTCTTCAACTGTTAATGACGCTGCAAGTTGCAAGATTTTTGGCTACTCTGTTGTACTTATGTTGATTGATTCTGTTGGTTCGATCAAAATAGAAGATCTTTCATGATAATGCTTGGGAAGAGTGTCAAGTTTCTCATCCTTCAGTGCCTCAGAAAGGTTTTCACTGTCGGATTTGCTCTTTATTTTTCTCTTGTTGTGATCTATCACTGCTATTTTTCGGTTTTCACCGATAGATCCATCTGTTATTTCATTTATTTTGCAGCTAAGAGACTTGACACTCTCATTATCAAAATCATAAGTATGAAATTCTTGGATGAAACAATTGTTTTCCTCATTAGAGGAATAAAGGAAATTTATAATGTCCTCATCATCATGAAATGTAGGGATATGGATAGGTGCATCATTGTCCCAATCAATAAGTTCTGGATAAACTAAAGGCATGGGATCATTAGGTTGGGTAAGGTCTTGAACTGTCAAAGTCAGGATGTGGTTGTCATCTTCATGGTAGACAAGGTCTATGATGGTATTCTCCTGTTGATTGTCAATCTCGTTAAAATCTGATTCGTCCTCACTTGAGTCAGGATCGCTTTGTAAAACATAATCAAGTGGAGGCCTTGAACCTTCTCCTTGTATGAGAATGGGTGCATATTTGTGTATGGTATCAACTTGTTTGTCTCTCCAAAATTCATCATTATAAATGGTGTCCCATTCATATTCATTAGAATCAGTATCTGAACCGTTCTGCAATTGGAAAACTGATCCATAAGATTTTTGTAGAGTGACATCTTCATGATGTTTATCTGAAATTAATTCTCCTTGTTGTGCTTGCTGTGAAGTTGACTCTTGTGTATCTTTACCATTTCCAAGTCCTGTTTTATCATTTGGATGTATTGAAATAGGTTGAATTGGCTCCACGATTCCTTCTCTTCTTTTTCCTATAGGACCATTTCCTTCATAGCCCATTTTCTGCATGATAGCGTACCCCTTACCATATTGTTATGTAGGTAACTTAATGTGCAAGAGAGATTCATCTTCATCTTTGTATAGCCAACTTAGGATGTCCCTATCTTTAGCTTCTTCCTCTGTGGTGTTGGCTTTAATGAATTTTCCATCAAACTTTGTGATTGGCACAGAAGCTTGGGATGTAGAGGCTATTGTAATCTTTTGATTTGATAAGGTTGGCTGACCATGTGACCTCGGAGAAGGAGGTAAGGTAGAAAGAGATAGTGAATATTCACGTACCCCTTTGTCTTTAAAATTTAGCTTAGTGTCAAGATTCTTTGTTAGTTCTTGTAATTGGCCTTGTAGATTGGAAGAAGAAACAACAAGAGCCTCCCTATTATGTGGCACAAAGGCGTCTTGAGTTGCTCAGAGATTTGAACAAGTTTGGGTGCTATTGTAATCAGCTTGTATAGTTATTTCTTGTCCATCATACGAAAAACTTAAGGCATTGATGGTACATTGATGGTACTGCTTGCATATAATGAATCCATGGGCGACCCAAAAGTATGTTATAGGAAAGATCCCGATCTAGAACCTGACAAAAGGTATTTTTCACAACAGGTCCCACTCTGATAGGTAGCATTATTAGTCCTTTAGAAGCTCTTTCTTCATCATCATATGCCTTGATAGTTATTTTCCTTCGTGGATCAATAGAATTTTTTGATATTCCCAAGGCATGTATTAGCTTTAAGGTACAAATGTTTAAACCAGCTCCTCCATCTATTAAGACATGTCTGATTCAGTCTTTATGGATCATGACTTCAAGATAGAGCGATGAATTATGTGGATGTGTCATGGATGCATCATCTTTTTCGAAAAATGAAAGACAAGTGGGGGAAGAAAAATGTCCCACCATGGCTTGAAATTTGTTTACATCCAGATCAGTGTCGACAGTTGTGTTTACAAGAGCTTCTTCTAAAATATTCCTGTGTATGGGGGATATTTTGAGAAGTTCAAGGATGGAGATTTGAGCTGATGTTTTCCTCAGTTGATCAACTAGATTATAATGATTTGGAGAAGGAATAGTTGTCTTAGATGAACTTCCTTTTAAAACAACTTTTGCTTGTCCTCTCGTAGTTACATTAACCTGTCGATATTCTTGTTTTCCCTTGATTTTGATAACATTAACCCGTTGATCATCTACATAGATGTGATGGATTATATTGTCTTCAACATTATGTATGCTTTTGGCTTTTGCATCTGATGTTTCCCATTTTTGATAATTCGGTAAAGGATCTTTGAATGCTTGATGATCGTCATTGGTATGATGTCCTTCAATTGTAATGGTGTCATTGTCAATTAAATCTTGTACTAGATTTCGCAAAGCTTGACAATTATTCGTTCTATGACCTTTACATTGATGATAATTGCAATAATACGAGTCATTCCATGATGGTGGTTTGACGTGTGGCTCATAATCTCTTTGTGGTGGTAAGGTGATAACCTTATTATCAAGAAGCTCCTTGAGAGCAGACTCAAGAGATTGACCCAAAGTGGTAAAATTCCGTCGATTTGAAAAGAATGGAGGTCTGGACGGATTTGATGTTTGGGTATTGTCAAGATTGTTATTGAAATTACCACGATTATCCTTGGTGTTTTGATTGGTCATGCTTTCTTGTTTGGAGTTTTGTCCTTGTTGATTATTGTTTCCTTGTTGATTGGTATTTCCTTGTTGATTGGTATTTCCTTGTTGGTTGTTTCGTGGAGTACTTGATAGGTTGAAGACATACGGTCTTGTTCGTAGATTATTTGCATCTACTATACCATCATTGACAAAATTTTTATTTATGTTCCAAAACCTTGTTTTATCGTTGTTGTTTTGGTTGGATGTACTTGGATTATCAAGTTTTATCACTCCTCGTTTAACCAAAGCCCCTTTAATGGTAATCGCGTTTTCAATCAATTTTTCAAAATTATGAGGACAATGAAGATTAAGCATGTAACTTAATTCTTGATCTAGGCTATTGATGAAGATATCCATCTTTTCCTTTTCAGGAATAGGACGGGAATATCGTGCAAACAACCTTCTCCACCTTTGCAAAAATGTAGTGAAGAATTCTCCTACTTTTTGTTTCACTTTACAAAGATCAAGCATTGTTATCTGGTGTTGGATGTTGTAAGAGTATTGTGATATAAACTGATTTATTAACTTCTCAAAGGTTTTGATGGGGGGAGTGATCTTGGAAAGACACTCCATGGATTGTGCACCCAGACTTCATGGAAACAATTGCATTAAGTAGGTATCGTCATAGGCAAATTCTAGACTCATATTTCGAAAATCCCTCACATGTTCAATGGGATAAGTTTTTCCATTGTACCTATCAAATTTAGGGATTTCACAATGTTTTGGAAAAGGGATCATTTGAAGACTCCTATCGAATGGATAAGGAGATATGTCTTCCAAAACATACTTCTTTGGTGTACCCCCTTGCATCTCCTTTATTTTCCCTTGTAATTCTTTTATCTGTTAAGTAAGGGCACTAAAGTCATTAGGAGGAGTTTCAGGATTCTGTTTAATCCCTTCTATATCAAAATTGTAAGGTAACTTAGCTCCTTGATTAGCTAACGAAAGAAAATATCTTTCTTTGTTCCGTTCTAAAATCCTTTCCATAAGAGTATGGAATTGGGGATCTTGCTCTGCTTCTTGAAGCTTTTCTTCTATTAATTCGTCAATATTAAATGTATCCTCTTCTTTCTCATTATGGTCACCCATTTTGCTTGTAGTGGTTTCTCCTTCATCTTTTTCCATGTGTTTTTGAGATCTCGTGAAGACAGGCATAAGTTTTGTTCCAAATTCTACTCACTTTTGATCAAAAGAATGAAATAGTACAACTTGTGATGGATATAAAAGTCAGGATAGAATGAAAATTCTACGACTTGAAAGATTTCTAACCTTTAGCTTGTGTTGTTCCCTAATTGAAAGGATGAAAATCATGTTGGCGGGAATTTAAGCAAAAGATCAAGAAAAGGATGATTTTGCACTTTATGAAGTTTTGATCATAGCTTTGTATAAGGATGGATTTTATGATGAATGCCTAATGTGATTGAGTTCTCTATTGCAGAAATTGATTTGGATGAGTAGAATATTCAATTGCAGGTTGGGGAATATAACAAAAACGAATACGTTGACTATGATTGTGCCTTTGAGAAAGGGCTCTTCTTTGAAAGAAAGCTTGCGAGTATAAAGGTTCTATAGCATAATCGTCAGTGAAACCCCTAACATAGTCATGATATCGATGAAGAAAGGTCCTGTATTTGAGTAAAACCTTTCGACTTTGGTACAAGAATCATCTTTTATTCAATAGTTTCTTGTAGCAAAGGGGTTTCTTTGGCTTTTTAATCCTTTTGAAAATGGAATTCTTAATGAAGGTTGTGGATTTCCAATCTCTTAACATGAGAGTAATCAAGGTAATTGTGAATTTTGGATGATCTTTACTGAATTAATGTATTGAAAACACATCAAACAATTTGTAGAATAGTTGTTTTAAGTACTATGCTAAACATCAAGTGTATGATCAAAATGTTTTTCAAAAATTGTTTTAACAGGTTTTACACATTATAGATAGATCAAACAGACTCACTCTTAGTACTCAAGTAGGTCATCATAGTAATCAACAGCCCACATCTTAAAACTGCATCGACTCACACAACTATGTCACCCCCGAAAGGGCGCCCGTGTTTTTGTCTTTTCCAGGTGCATACTCAGAGTGACGGAAGTGGATACTGGATCCCTTGAGCAAACAATCCTTGGCAGTTATATGGTGAGTATCTTGGGGGTAGATTCTTCCCTCCCCTGCACTGTGATTATTATGACGTTCAAAACTGACTTCAGTTGCATACTACACTAAGTTCGTAGTAAGGGTTTCCGTTCAGTACGAAAAATGATATACTCCCTCGAGAGACCTCCCTACCTTTAGAACAAAGGCTTTGGGGATGGTTATCAATGCACACTACTGTCAAAAGAGGGTTTCCCCAATTTTGTTTTAAATTTTATAGTGGGGTGGAATAGCCTAGCTTTGGCTTAAACCCACTTGAGTCGTTCCTCTTGGGTGAGTATTTTTTCCCACAAGAGCAGGCTCCCTAAAAGGTTTTAACAAAACTGGAAATTGCATGAAATGAAATAGATGAGTTTGACATTCTGATCACCCAGTTAAGGGGAGAGCATAGGCCTATCACCGTTTAAAGCAAAGCAAACAAAGATTCAATTTTAAGCCCAAATAAAGAATTTACTATGCTAGGTGAAGATGTTGCTTCACAAAAACATGGAGTTCTTTTTAGCCCAAAATTGAAAGTGAAGTGACTATCCTAGGATTGCTTGATTTTAAATTATGTGGCTACCCTAGAATTGCTTTATTTTTAATTATGTAACTACCCTAGGATTGCTTCATTTTTAATTATGTGACTACCCTAGGATTGCTTAATTCTTTCAAAGTTTTTACTGTCCGCTGTCGCATCAGATTTAGTCAAGCTATATTTAAATTACAATTTGCAATTTGCAGCCTTTTCAAAAGTGCACTATAACAGACATCACGGGCGCTGCAGGATGAATTATGGGCGCTGCAGGATGCTTCACAAGCGCTGCAGAATGCTTCACGGGCACTACAGGATGCTTCATGGGCGCTGCAGGATGCTTTATGGGCATTGCAAGATGCTTCACAGGCGTCGTAGGATGCTTTATGGGCGCTGCAAGATGCTTCAGGGGCGCTGCAAGATGAGTCATGGGCGCTGAACTGGGTATGAATTTTGCTGAAGCGTGTTTATTGCGCTAATCTGTTGTTTTTGGTTGTAACCTATCAGGAAAATCTACAATAAAATTTTAAAATTGGGGCAAGAGCCCTACGGTGGGCGCCAAAAATGTGTGATATAAAGATGTGTATCAAAATGAATAAACAAATCACACAAAATGGAACATTAAACTGAAGAAAGCTAAATAAATGAATTAAAATTAAACAAACTGAGCTTTCTTCAGAACCATTCCATCTTCCTCTATCTCCAGGGATTTGTTTGAAGTTGTTGCTCTCAGATTGTGTAAGCAAGGCTTCTCCAAATGGCAACCTGCAGAACGAGTGTGCAAAAAGGAAAATACTTCTCTATCCTATATGCTGGTGAAGTGAAAATACTGACATGGATATGCACAGGGGTTATAGATTATGCACAAGGGCTGTGAATTGTGGATACTTCTAAAACTAAACTATGAGGATGATTGGCCATGATATGCTATGATTCTACATGTAGACACCTAAATTTAATCACTTCCATATGATTAAATTTGTTGCATTCACGTCTATCATATTAATATTAATTTATTAAATTAATATTACACCCTTTATCCCATAAAGTATTTAATTTAATAATTAATACTGTCTTTTCCCTTATTCCTCTCTAAATTAAATAAATACACTAATTTATTTAATTTAGTCACTTGTCCTCCTTTTGATTTAAAAATCAATTTAAAATTCCTCACTTTCTCTCTCCTTGTCACATCCTCCAACATTTGCCACTTGCCTCTAACCTTCTGTTAATTAACCTAATCCAATATTTGCACAACCTTAACCAAAATCATTAACTAAATTTAGCACCTCTTTTTGGTCAATTCTTCCATTTTTCCTTTTTGATGTTAACCCTCTCTCCTATGTGAATTTTTAATTCACATTTATTTGCTCTAGACTCCCCTCCTTTAAATGTGAATTTTTAATTCACATTCCATTCTCCCAAGGCTTCTAGAACCTTGGACTTGTCACAATCTCCACATGTGACCAAGTCCCACCTTTTTGGAGCCCACCTTTTATCCTCTAGATCATCTTATGAATGTGAATTTTTAATTCACATTTATCCTCCCAACCACCTTTCCTTTTCCCATGTAGATTTTTGAGGAATTCTAAAATTCCTCAAAAGTCCCTTTCACTCCCACTTGGGGACAAGAAATCCCTTTTTGTGGAAATCCTCTCATCCCCCAAGGTGCATGTCCTTTTCCACCTCATGTACCTTTTTGACAACTCATCTCCACCTCATATCCTCTTGTCCACTTCACCCTCCACATGTCAAGATGTGAGGGCTTGTGGGTTCTCAACCCACCATAGCCCTTCATCTTGGCCTTGTTGGATCAATCTTGACCCTTGAATTCTCTAGAGAATTCAAATTCTTCTATAAATACCCCCTCCTCAAGGGCATTTAAAACACTTAGCTATCTTGCATCCTTATGCTGTCATTTTGCATTCTCAACACTTTAGATTGAAGCAACTACATGCTGCCCATTTGCCTACTCAACACTTAGCTATCTTGCATCCTTATGCTGTCATTTTGCATTCCCAACACTTTAGATTGAAGCAACTACATGCTGCCCATTTGCCTACTCAACACTTAGCTATCTTGCATCCTTATGCTGTCATTTTGCATTCTCAACACTTTGCACTCTCATAACTACATGCTGTCCAAGCCTTTTTCAATCATTCAACCATCTTTGTCCATCATTTTGCATATTGAAGCTTGCATTATAGACATTCAAACAATCATCTAAGGAGCACACAACCAATCCAAGCAAGGGCCAATCAAAGAAGTTTCAACAACAAGGGAGGTAAAAGTGTTTGTGTTTCATTTTATTTGCATTCCTTTTCGTTGTAACTCTCTTTTGGCTAATCTTGAGGTGTCCTTGGTGTTTTATCTTTCATGTTTCTTAGTTATTTTGCACACTTAGAGCGGTAGGAAATTCCAAGGTATACACTACAATATATGAATGATAAAATACTATGCTATGGATGCTTGAAAGCTATTTGACTATAGTTTTTCTATATGAAAGCTTCCATGTGATTGCAAAGACCCGACAGTCCTTTTATAGCTTTTTTTGCAGGCTAAATCCTGGCTGGCAAAGATCAATGGCTGTGAGATTGTCTGGTAAGTTTGAATGGTGAGAGATGGAGAGGTTGAGAGGAAGATGGAGAATGTTGGGAGGTTGGAGAGAAGAATGGAGCCTTGTCTTCAACCCACGGGAACAATCTTGCACGGGAACAGAGAAATTTAATTTTTCTGTTTTGGAAGTTTGTTTCACGGTTGTTGAAGATAATCCCCAAATTAATTAAATAAATAAATTTATTTAATTTCATTTATGTAAGTTTGATTTTTGATTTTAGAACTATGGGTGATCCCACAATAGTGGTTTACACTTTTTGGCCTAACTGGACACTGATATATTTTTTTTTAACACAATCTCCACATTAGGGCACCTATAGATTAAACCGTAAAAATTTGAAGATGATGCAAACTAGAGTCTTGTCATATTTTGTCTGTAGATTCTAAAAATATTTTTTTCAATTTTTGGAATCATATTTTTCTTTTTCCATCTCCCACGAAAATTGGTTTATTTCAAAAACAACATTTTTAAAAAGTGATGCACACCGTATAACGCATAACTTTTTTTTCCTTGAAAGATAAAATTCAATTCTTTCAAATTTAGATTTGTAACAATATCTAGTGCTTCCCTTGATTAGATAGTTTTTTATTGAATATTTTTTCTTTTATCAAGTTTTAAAGTCAAATCAATTACAATTCAGACATAACATGTTGTATAGCACGCATAGCTTTTAATGTATGTATCGAAATTCTTTTTTTTGTTGGATCAAGGACTCCAATATCTGGTGCACTCATATTTTTAAATTTTTTTTGATAATCTTCTATTTTTCCACTTGTGCGAGAGTTTTGTTTTCGTGAAAAACCTATATTTAATAAAACTTAAAAAACAGATAGATAATATAATCAAAACATACTAAAATTATATTCGTTGGATAGCTCATTTTGAGGGGAACCCGATACTAGTTGGGTTTTTGAGATCTTCTCCATTTTCATTCTGAAATCGAGCTTCGAAACGCAAAATTTTCAACAATTCTGGTGCCTTAGGAACCAAGGGTGAAAAAAGAGGGGTTCGACCGAACAGGTGTTCGGCCGAACATCTTGGAAAGGTTCGGTCGAACTAGTTCGACCGAACCAATGTTCGGTCGAACCACCAATCCATGCAATTAAAAAAAGCAATTAAATGAAAGCTTTTTTTGTTTTAGCCATACTAAAAGGGTTCGGCCGAACCCACTCTAGTATGATTTTTTAATAGGGGATTTCATTGGTTCGGCCGAACCCATTTGATATGAGGAATGGGAAAAATTCGAAATTTCCTTCCTCTTCAAAAGTGTAAACCACTTATGTGGCTTCACCCCTATAGAAGATTTAATTAAATATTTTGGAATATTTAATTGTGATGTGACTTTAGAAGAATTAATTAAATATTTTGGAATATTTAATTGTGAATGGAATTTAGAAGATATAATTAAATATTTAGAATATTTAATGGTGAATGGACATTAGAAGAATATTAGAATACTTAAGCTTTATTTGAATAAAATATTCAAGCCAAGATTAAATGATAATTAATATAAATAAATTGTAATTTTTATTTAATTAATTAAGAAATGAAAGAATGAAAAATATAAATAAATTATTTAAATTTATTTATACGCAGATTGAATTCAAAGATTTAATTAAATATTAAAAATATTTAATTAATTACCAGACTATGTGATGTGACCATTTTTAGGTGTATACACAAAGTACTGGTTGTTTTGTTTCAAAGAATTCAATGTTAAGATCAAGATTTGAAAATTTTTATATGCCCCACTATGCCCCAATGGTCTGCAGAAAGACAATACAACGCTAGGCTACCCCCTCGAAAGGTTGGCCAAAAAAAGTTATTTTTGGGTTAGGCTTGCAACAAGGTTTCATTATAGTTCAGATGTGTAGAGGACGAAAAATTAGGCCATAGGGCCTTTGTTTATAGTTCAAATGTTCCTAGGAGCTCTTAATTTTGACCTAGGAGGGTTTCCAAGGTATAAAAGTTAGGGTTTAAGGGGGTTTAAATGGGAAATTAGGTTGAAATTACCCCTCTTTTGCACTCCTTGATTTGAAACTTTCTTGCCTCTAGAGTTTTTGTAAGATATTCATCTGTAAACAATAATTGACAATGCCTCGAGTTCTAGGAGTTCCACATATAATGTCGAAGGCAGTCAGAGTATGCTAACGACCAGCTGGTGCAAGGACTCTAGTATGTATGTCTTTAATTTTTGCTTTAGTAATTTTTTGTTTTTGTAATTAATGTTCAAACTCATTTTTAGGCAATAGCGAACTTTTAGCAAGTTTTTTCGCTATTGGCCTGATAATGGTGTTATTGACCTTTTGGAAGGTCGCTTTTGAAAAAAATTAGTGCTATTGAAAAATATTAGCGCTGTCACTTGAAAAATGTGCGTTATTCCCAATTTTTAGCGCTTTCAAAAAAAATAGCGCTTTTGCCAAGAATTGGCACCATTGCCAAATTTGAGTGCTATTGAGAAATATTGACACTATTAAAAAATTTGGGCGCTATTGCCAAAAATGTGTGCTATTGCCAAAAATTTGGGCACTAGTGACAAATATGCTCGCTATTGCCTAGAAATTTTTTTCTTTTGCTCCAAAATGATTGATTGGCAATGTTTAGTTTTAGTTTGAATTTCCCAAAAATCTTGATATTGTGCGTTGAATGGTTGCAGGCCAGTTCCTTAAGCTATTGTCTATGCTAGAGCGACATCCTCAGTTGATGGACGAGTTGATCGATTTTGATGATACACAGAGAGAATTTCTTGATGTCGTGGGTTTGCGTTATATCACTCACTTGCCATTGCTTAGGACTCATCGAGCCATGATGACTACGTTAATGGAGAGGAGCATTTCTGAGACCTCTTCGTTTCATTTTCCTACTAGGGAGTGCACCATTACTTTGGAGGATGTTTGGAGGATTCTTAGGATCCCTATTCATGGTGAGCTCATTGAGTATGATGTTCGAAGGTGTACCACATCGATGGAGAGATTCCTCGGTGTGGAGGATTTGCATGTTGTTGATTTTGATATTGATTTTGGGTCTCTTTGTGATGGTGTCGATCCTATGGTTCCCGTATCAATCTAGGTATTATCATTGGACCTCTGATGCCTGGTAGGAGAGCTAAGAGGTTCCCTATTGGTTGGGGCATTGTTATCAAGCAGATGATGGAGGAGGCCACAATGTATGATTGGGGTCAGTGTGTGTTGGCCCTGCCTTTACAAAGATATGCACGAGGTCATGTACCGAGCTGGTAGTAGTATATCCGTTGGAGTCAGTTTGTTGCATTTTTGGGCTTGGGAGAGGATTTCCATCAATCGACTAGAGGGTATGTGGGATAGGGATACTCATTACAAGGCTAAACCTCAACCCAAGCCCTAACTCTCAATCAATCTTAGCCCTCCATCAATCAATGCAGCTTATCCCTTGATTTTCCTCTTGAAAATTTTATAAATGAGAGGCCTATCATCCCATTTGATCATCTTCTATCATCTTAGCTATATGTTGATGCATTTTATATCTAATCCATTTTCATTGAATATCCTTATGTTATCCATTTGATATCTTATCATCTTAATCCTACCATCATGTTGTTGGTTTTATAAGCAACCACATTCACTACATCAAAAGGAGCACATCAAGAGACTACTGGGTATAACTCTTCTAGCTCAATCCAAGGAAAAAGAAGAGAAACAAGGTAAAATGTTTTATTTGCATGTATTTGAATTCTTTATTTATCCTATTCATTTTCTTATCTTTAGGGGGTTATGGAAAAATAAATGAATACTTGGTGGAGCAAAATTCTAAGCTAGTTTTAGCTAACATTAGAGAGGGGAGTTGAGGATAATTATTATTTTATTATTTGAAATTAAAATTATGCAAAAAGGGTTGTTGAGAATGCATTCATCTATATGTTATTATGTTGTAGGTTTTTTCTCATTTGGATCATCTCATTTTCACTGTATACAAACTCCATTGAAATTTGTTTGGGCACTTGTGTTCATACAAGATCCTTTATGGATGAAAATCCATTGGAGATTGGAATTAGAGGAAAAAATCCCCTTAGTTCAAAGAGAAATTCTTTTTATGGATTGTATTAGAACTTCAAAATATTGCAGGGTAGTTTAGTTATTTAATGTGTGCTTGTAATTGTTATAAGTTACTAATGAAGGATTGTGTAGTTTGGATTGCATTTTGGTATTGATTGGGTGCTTCTATAGTGCATCATTTTGGCTATTAATATTTATTTTTATATCAATTTAAATCAGATTTAGAAGTTTTGGTTATTAATTCTCAGTTTGAAGTCTTTCAGTGTTGTCAATGTGTGAGTCTTGCAGTGTTGTTGTGAGGGATTTTAGAGAGGTAGTTTCAATTTCTTGTTGTTGTGGTTTTTGTTGTTATTTCTATAGATTTATTATTTTAATAGAATATTTTTAGTGTTTAAATTAGGTTTCATCAATAGATTTATTTCCAAA
The DNA here is from genome assembly GCA_007258455.2 of Sequoia sempervirens. Lineage (NCBI taxonomy): Eukaryota > Viridiplantae > Streptophyta > Pinopsida > Cupressales > Cupressaceae > Sequoia > Sequoia sempervirens. Next base: position 7,823 of record VDFB02093729.1, on the reverse strand, counting down.
AATTTCTATAGAAAAATTGTCAAATTAGGTGCTTTATCAATGAAAAAATTGTTGGATTTTTGTGGGTTTTTTAGTTTATGTTGGAAAATAACTTCATGAAGGTTTGAGCATCACATTTTGATTTAGAATTGCTATAGTTTATATTCTTATAATTAATCTGGCAAATTATTACATTTGGGACATTTCAATATACACACAATGTAGCATGGGTTGATCTTCTCAAGCATTGGCTTGCTATAGGTTCCTCTAGGGAAACACTCTTTTATTAGATGTATCATGACTAAGATGTCCTTAGAGTAAGTCTTCTCCCTTCAATGCTATCTACATGTAACTTGTAGCTTGTAACTTGTGTTACTATCCTCTAGTTGTTTCTATACTTACACATGAATCTCCTTCATCTGTTGCATGAATTTCATAGCTTCTACACTCACATACTTGTGATTTTATACTCCCTACAAATCCACAACACCTCACAAGGATGTCCTATACACTACTTAAGATGGTGTCTTCTCCAAAGACTTATTCAACTAGTTGTTGTATGCAAACTCTATGTGCACCAATATGTAGTCCCATTGCTTAGGCTTCACCCCTACAAAATGTTTGGGTTGATTGCTAATACTTTGATTGACAACATCTATTTGTTTGTTCATGTTTGGATAATATATAGAGCTATAATTGCCATATGCCTAATATCTTCTATAGTGTGCATTAAAAATTGCTAAGGAACTGGATGTCACAATCCAACATAATACTCTATGACAAACAATGCAATTGTACTATCTCCTTAAAGAACAAATCTATTATTTTATGTTAACTTTATTTTCAAAAGTGTGTTCAAACATGTTGAACTTTGACTTCCACCCACAATGACAACTACATATCTCACACTTAGGCCTAAAAATCAATGGTTTGTGACTGCAAACATTAGAAATATGTGAGTGTGAATGATCGTATGAAATATCTGGGAGGAGAAGTATCAAGAAGTCGGAAAATAAAGCCCACAACATTTAATGCGCCTCAATGAAAGAAGCCCGCTGTTTCTTTTTTCTTCATCCCTTGTGCACGTGGGCCAAAAGCAATGTATTCGGGGACCAATTTACCGTAAATTTGACGGTCGATACTGACCCAATTTTTTTTTTAATTACACACTTTTTATCCATTTCGAAGTTGCCTTTAAATATTACAATATATCTTTATTATAAATAAAATCACGTACAGATCAAAATGATCGTGGCGGCTTGTCCAATATCTCCCTTTTCACACGATGCAGTCTGAATTTCTTTTAAAATTGTTTTTTACGGGAAAAATCTCTAAATACGGCCATATGGCCATCAAATTTAGGCTGGCCGATTCCGGCTGCTACAGAAATTCAAACAGGAATAGTCAAGGAAGGTGTTTTGAATAAAAGCGGTCAATCATCATTCATTCCCAAATCTCCTTTGCTTTCCTTGGCAAAGTTTTCTAGATGTTTATATCTCATTGACAAAAGATTATAGTGGAGTTTTAAAAATGGTTTCATTGAATTATAGTCCCACCCAAAAAAATATGTTATATAAAGGTTTTTGCTAATGATTACATCTCATACACAACAAGATTATAGAAAAGTTTTTTAAATGGGCATATTTTATTTGGATAGATATTTTAAATATATTTATTCAAAAATAAATGTTTAGATATATCAATTTAAAGTTATTTTGAAATTATTATGTTTATTATTATTAATTTGACGTGTAAATAGTTGTGAAAGTTTAGGTAAATAATAAGAGTTTTGTTAATACGTTCATGTTAGTTCACTTTACCCTTTGCTGTCATTGTAGAATGTCTCGTAGCATTAACAAATAAAAATATAGACTAATTAAATGAATGCCCACAAATAATATAAATCAATTTAAATTAAGTAATATTAGTTGGGTATAAACTTGCAATAATAACTATTTGAGGTCTAATAAGAAAGATTAAGGTATTTAGTTGTGAGAATCATGCTATGGAAATGAGTTTGATGTCACACAATCTAATCACTTTGGTACTATAAAATAGATGTTATCAATATAATAATAAATGCCTTAAGATCAAAATAATCACCAAATTTATTATGCATTGGTTGTGCTATGCAAGATCGATCTTGTATAACTACTACTGTAATATAACCTCAAAATTTCTTAAATATTAACAAAAAAAACAACCAAATGCCAACAAGAATGTATAGGAACAACTCATAACAACTTATATTAAATTCCATTAAACTACATGCTCAAGAATTGCATTCAAAAATCATTTCCTATATACACAAAAACCACATATACATGATCCAATACAATATATAGGGTCGCAATGACAACCCATTAAATATCCACAATATATAATTATTGATATATAAAAGCAACATGTCCCTAACCACTATATAACATTAGTGGCACAATATCCAAAAATATACAATATAGTAATGTAAATTCCCAAATAAGTGATTGCATCAACCTAAATAGCTTAATTCAAGCTCTAATTATATATAGGGAAGGTTTTTAAACCCACACATTAAAGAAATATTTTTCTTCCTCAACTATCAACTTGGGTTGAAGAGATAAACCAATAACCTAATAACCTTGAAGTAACCAAAATAATCTCTCGTATTTATCTTATTTAGATTAATTTAATATTCATGCCTAGATACATATGTAATAATAAGTAATGCAAATTATCCACATAATATAAATCTCACATACAATAAAAAATATTAAGTTCATTCATTAAAGATAATATGCAACACTTTCAAATTATTACTACTTGCATCTCATACTATGAGAGTACTCATCATTTATTCCAAAGGTCTTAATAATTTAAGCTAGCTCAAGGTAGAATACCACACATCCTCTACTACATGTAGTCCTAGAACTATAGAATAATCTCTTATCCTTCTTACATAGAACCAACTCATAATCCATATGAAATACAAGAATATAAATATTAGAAAATGAAATACAAACTAGAATAATACACATAACATCTAATCAAGATATACATAAACATTAAGTGAAAATCATGGACACAAGAACAACATATAATAGAAAACACAACATAAACAAGACAAGATCACAACAAACAATGACACTCATACAAGTAATATCACAAAATGATTCCACAATTATGACATATGCTCAAGTCTTGGGTACCCATCAATAATCATCTTTGAATTGTGCAATATACACTAGAAGTACCACTAGAGCACCCTACCATCTTGTAGAACAACATGCATGCCAATATAACAAGCCATAGGACTTAATACTCAAAGATAACCCAGCTAATGGTGATCAAAGGTGGTTAATAATACATAATACAACTTGTGGACCTTGTACTAATGAGAGCACTAGAGCTTAATAATGATTTAGTGCTTGGTGCAAGAAGAAAAATCTTAAAATATCAGCCAACTACCTTAAGGGGATGTTATCTTAAAATGTGTTGGGACCAAAGTAGACAAGATGTTGTCATGTTATATCCATCCATGACAAGAAAATTCAACCTCTCTTGTTACATCTAATTTTTCATAACCCTTTAAACTATGTTATTTTGGTTGTGTTTCAATTTTGAATTTCAAAATATCAATTATGACTAATTAAGGGTATGTTGATCAATCATTTATATCAGGTAGATATATTGTGAAATAATGAAATTATGCATTTGATGTTCATAGTATTGAAACTGGAAAATCAAGCTTTATGTTTTAAGTGATTTATGTTGATATGTATATACAAATATTTCTTTGATATTATACTAAATACTTTCTCTCGATTTAATGAGGTGAATGCAGGATAATTTTTTCCACTCCAAGAATGATAGGGAGAGTATCACCAGAGAGAAGAAAGTAGATTTGGCAGAAAAAACCATGGTCATCAGGGATTTGAGAACACACACACTCACACACTACTAATTATTTTTTGTGATTACATTGTGGCTTCATGTTCATCTTATTGAGATTTAAGTATTGAATCAATTTCTTAAGTCTATATTTCTTGACTACATAAAAAATATGTCTTGATTGTAATGATTTACTCATTACCAAGAGACTTTCTTTGTAACTGCCATATTTGTTGTCTGTAACAATTTTGTATGGTTTAGTTTTGAATACTTTATAAGAAAATAGTAAGTATAGATGTTTGGTGCAATCAAGGATGGAGGGCCCAAAAAGGACTGTCCAACTATGTAGCTTATAGTCAACACAGTAGAAAATAACTCAAGAAATTGATAAAAAAACATCAACTTTCATTGATTCAATAACTAGTGTAGACATGTAAAACTGACCTAACACCTATCACACATACTAAATAACATTTTCACATCACCGACATCATTATCATCAAACACCACTGCACTTCACATCAATTGCATCAAAAACCTTAAATTCCTCTACTAATTGAATAATACAACGTTATTTAATTAATTCACATTTTTCATCATTTTTGACTAATTAAATAAATTTCATTTATTTAATAAAGTTCAAAAACCTTATTGTTGTTTCTTATGTGTTAGGGTCTATGGGGACATTGATACCTTGTTCTTTAACACCAAATCATTTTCCATTATAGCTGAGTTGTTCTAAGAGTTCATAACCTCTTCCATAAATGACTTCCATTTTTTTTAAGGAGGGTGGTTTATAATAATCAATTTCATAATATTTAGATGTGTAATTTGTATTCTCCTCTTTGCTAGAAGTTATGGAATCAGATGTTTTTGATGATTCAGTGAGTGTAGTGCCCTACCATGATTCACCCTGTCAGTGTGGTCAGTTCGAGTTGGTCTGTCAGTGTTGTTGTATTGCTTTCCCACTTGCTGTGAGGTTAGGTATTGTTTGGTATCTTGTTCATTTGATTAATTTGGTCAATTAGTGTTCTGATTAATTATTACATTAAAATAAATATATTGAAGTTAAAAGGCATTGTGATAATTAAAATAAAAGCTTTTGTATAATTGTGGTATTGATAAAATAAAATATTGTTAATAAGTTTATTTTGTTTAAATAAATTAAACTATGATTTAATAAAAAAATTTAAAAAATACATTAATTAAAGTATTGTGCAAATAGTATTAAGAGGTAAAGATAAAAATAATAAATATATGATTTAAAGTTTTGTGCAAATAAAATTAAAATGAAAGGATTAATTAATAAATTAAATATTTTAAGAGTTGATTACGGTGTGTAAATAAATGATAATAAGTTTATAAATTAACATATCAAGGAAGTGGTGGAAAACAATAGTGGAAAATTAAATAAAATAATGAATTAAAGAAATATTGCATGCAACCAATGGATTGTGGAGTGGAGGATAATTAGTTAATTTGCATAAAGAAAGAGGCCTTTTACAACTATCTAGAAGAAACTAATCTGGCTGGCTTCCGTGAATATTTTCTTTCTCTATTTTCTTGGGCACTTTCTACAGGATTTGGGGTTTTAGGGAATTAGAGATTTTGTAGAGTTTGTTGGGGAATTTTGGGAGAAAATTGAAGCTGCAACTTGGAATTCAGACCTAGCATTGACTTCTAGCTCAGACAGTCAAGATATTCTAGGTTCCCTTTTTCTTGTAATCTTCTTTTCTATCTTGGAAATAATGCTTGAAATTCGTATGTTGTTTTGAGAAAAAGTGCCTATATTTGTGACATTCAAACTGTAGTGTACGCCTCTTGTTGCCTTCAATTTTTGCATATTTATGCCAGGAAATTCATGCTGTTAAAACTAAGAAACCACGCTTTGTACTGGGTGTTCAACATTTTTATCTAGGTACATTTAATGTCTGAGATTCTTGCTTTGTGCTGAGTTTCAATCTAGTTAGTTCTGTAGTTGGAATTTTTGGCTTAATTCATATGATTATTAATGATGATTTCCTTCATAAGCGTGCAATAGCTATAATAATGTATGTTTTCTGTGATATGAAGTTCAATGGTTCGATGCCTATTACCTTTAACCTTCAGCTTAGTAGTTAAATGAATGGTATTGCCTCTCATACTTTAGTTTTCTGTGTTTAAAGAAGTAATGAAACCTTACTACCTTTGTTTGTCATATATAATTCTCCAACCTTACATGCCTTTTTCGTGGCTGGGAGATGATCTTTTTCCTTTCACATTAAGCAAGTATCACCGGTGGTGATCAACCCAACTACAACAAGGTATTTCCTGTAATTCCTCTAAACTCTCTTCAATATCATTACTAGTTTTATGTTTCTAGCCTAGCCGCCTTTGCTGCACAATGGGACTTGAATTACTGCCCTATTTGCATTTAGCCAGCTTTTTATTATTGAGTGATGGATACACGAATATGCAGTTTGGTCAATCGATATTTATATCTAGTAAACTTGTATGGCTACATCATCAATCGATATTTATATCTAGTAAACTTGTATGGCTGCATCATCATACTTTGTTATTGAATCTTCATACTATACCTCTAAGATCTGATGAGGGTTTAATATGCTAAGTAATCAAGTTTCAGTCCTGTACTAAGCAAATGCAATAGGCGTGGGTTATAGGTGTTTGGCTCCATGTAAACAAATAGCTAAGTGATGCATTGAACCTCTATTCTATTGGACTTCAATTTGCAAGGAAATCAATACCTAATATTCATATTGTATATTATTCATGTTTTTCATGTTATTTCCCAAACTACATATTTGACATGCAAGTCTCGCTTGTGTTTCTTCCAGAACCCTGTGTGTTACACGTCTAGTTCAATGTTGTTGTGCAAGCCTCATTTCTGGTATTCGTTATTTTTAATTGTCTTGGTTGAAGCCAAACAAGACATCCTAGTGCCGCCTTGCATTATAATTAAACCACAAATTAGTATTCTTTTCTTTGTTGATTTCAGTGACTTAAAGACCAGTAGATCTTGCAATCGATGGTGACTTGTACTAATTTCAATCTATACTCTTAGTTCTCCTTGTTGATTCAGTGATTGTATTTCCCTTATTACTGTTAATTTTGAATGCATATAAATCAACGTTTGTGTGTATATAGCTTATAGAAGTCTTCATGTTCAATGGGAAATTGATTCTAAACAAATCAATGGCCACCAATTTCGAATGGTGTTGGGTATGTATTTATTTATATCGCCTATGATATATGCTTATTGGTTTTGATATGTTTTAATAGATTGGCCTTTGGAGAATCTATATATATATAGGGTGTGTGCAAGAAGTTGAGTCCACTTTTTGGCCAAAAAGTGGAAGTGTTTTCCCTGATTTTCAGTATTTGACACATTTGACCTTAAAATTTGAAGCACTTAGAGATGAAATCTTTAAAAAGTCACTAATCATAAAATGTAGTGCTCGGAGTCTAGTTTCCAAATATGTAATTTATTTTAATACCCAGATTGTAAAGATTGGTTTTAATAGGCATTTCTAAAAACCACTGTTTAAAAGTCATTTTTTTTTACCATACAATGCACGTGTACGACATCCATATTGTGACTTAAATTATCGTATTTTTCTAAATCATTTTGGGAAAAGTTTTATGACTCATTGAAGCTTTCTCTTGATATTTTTTTGTAATTTTTTATTGAATATTTTTTTTTTGTTAATTTTTTATTAGGAAGATTTGTCGTTTTGAAAAATCGTCATGTATGACATGCATAAGATGACCTAAACTTATCATTTTTCTGATTTTTTTCCAAATTAGAAAAAAGGGTGTCAAGTTTTCTCGTGCAATCCGTTTGTCAAATGTTATATTTGATCAAAAGTTATTAAAATAGTAAAAAACTTTCTGATATTTAAAGTTTATGGACCAATTTTATGTGAAATTAATTGAAAAATAGAAAAAATAATTCAATTGCAAAACAAATTACA